>JAUCMS010000049.1:6197638-6237816 GCA_032357445.1 Enteromius radiatus
ACAGTTTTTTTCTGGATTTTTAATCTAATAAATGCAGCCTTGATGAGCAGAAGAAACATCTTTAAAAACAATTAAATATCTAACTGACCACACATTTTTGAACAGTAGTTTATATATATATATATATATATATATATATATATACACACACACTTTTTAATAATGAAACCAAATATTTTATCAGTAATTTCATTGCTGAGATTAATTTCTGCATCATGTAGCTGTCAGAACAGAGATTGTAAGTCGTCTAATAGGCACTCACAGCATTTCCCTCATAATAAGGTACAAAAAAAAAAAAAAATCTAGTTACAATCGAAACCTCATTGCTAACAGATGTTCAAATAAACCGTTATAATCTTTCTCTCTCGCTCCCGGATTAAACCGTGAGAATCAAGCTCCATATTTATTTGCACGCCGAATCGCAATGCTTCTAATTCCAATCAATTTCAACAAATCAAAAGCTAATCCTTTGAATCCGAACTAAAGCCAGGACTTCAAGAGCCCACCGTCAGCATGTTCTATCGATTTAATCCTGATACAGATTGAGAAACATGTAGCGCGGCGGCTGATCAAGTCATGGGAACGGCTACAGCTGAGACGAGTGCATTCGTCACGACCTGTCACAATAATTACAGGTGCGCGAGGACAGCCAAGCAAATGTAATGCCTGCTGAACGATCGATCGCACGTACTCCTTTAACCGAAGCCATTCTAGCTTCAGCGTATCTTGAGAACGAGAAACCAGGGGATTCCCTTGCCATCCTTCGCTATTGTAAGCCCGACACAATACGACGTGGCCAACGTCAACAAACAAAAACAAAAGACTGCAGCCTTTACATACCCCCCCCACCTTTTTTTGCATCAATAATACATTGCAGACTGGGAAGGGGGGTGGAGAGAAGCCAGTGCGATGCCAACAGGCCACGGTACCGCACTGTTATCAGGCTTTCCCAAGCAAACCCCTACTTAAATTCCCCTCTAATTCCCCTGCACACGGCCCGCTTTCCAGATGGGCCCTGAGCCTCATGGCCTGCCAGCAACAGCTTGCGCCGTGTTTGTTGAAAACAAAGATGACGGATTAAATATCATGTGCTGCGCAGGGGGACGGAGGGGGAAAAGAAGATAATTCTGTGTTTCCCGAGCAAATAAGGTGAGAGCTGAGAGGATACAGACCTCTGTACAGTGCAAATATCGAGCGAGACAACGGTGGCATCTTCTCAAACAGCGGCCTGGACTCTGGAGAGGTGTCTTTCTCTCTCTCGCCGTTGTTTGTTGCGGATCTGTCCTCTGTGACATCCCCGGTGCGCTCGACTGCTGCACTCAGTTTAATTATGGAGTTTAATCTAATGACATCGCACTGACTCAAATCATGTCCTCATGTTTCACTTTATGGGCTTTCCTATACAAACGCTTTTATTTTTAGGCAACTATGAATCGCAAACAGTGCCAGGCACAGTGGGAGACAGCTAGTGGGCTGCTAATGTTTAATACGAAGGCCCCGTGGTTGAGAAACTTTTTCAGATGGTGGACTAGTATGTCATTTTTTGGAACACCTTAAACTAGAAGGAAATCATAAAATACCATAAATAAATTAATAAATAAATAATAATAATGATTATTAGTAGTACTGTGGTAGTATTTAATACTATATTATTATTATTATTATTATTGTTGTTGTTATTTTATGTATGTGTAATAAAAGTAATAGATTTATTTAAAAATATAATTATATAGATAAACAAATAATGTTAATAAATAAATAAATAAATAATGCAAAAAATTGTAATTGTAATTATGTAGTGTGTATACATGTATAAGTGTAAACAAATAACATTATTATTTAAATAACTTTATTATAATATTATACATATTTTGATCATATATACTGAATGGTATAACTTAATGTTGGTTTTTATAGTTCATTAAATAAAAAATAAAAAAAGAATTACTAATATACCTAAATAATTATAAAATGCAATTAAATAATAATTGAATAAATATTATTATTATTATTAATAATAATAATAATAATAATAAAAACTAGCAATAAATTAACTGATAGTCAAATAAATATATTAAGCCAATCATTTAATAGCTGTTCTCTCACCTCAAATTCACTGGTGGGAAGGGTCACAAATTACTTGAATTATAAAACTATTATTAATTATTAAATAAATATATTTTTGAATTTATTTAATGATATAAAATAAACAATAATTAAAAAAAAAAACTTTAGAAAATAAAAGTAATAATAAACTTTTAATTAAAAATATTTATTCATATTTCCTGGCACATTCAGCTGAATGTAGGTGGCATAAGGTTTGAGTCTGGCTTCCAACTCATCTATCTTTACTTCTAATCTCTCTTTACTGCCTCTGTGTAATAAAATTAGTAAAAAAAAAAAGGTTAAAAGGTGCTAAGTCACAAACTAAGGCAGGTCGACATAAGAAGCTACCAATTACATTTCAAACAAGCAAAACAGTCCTCTGTTTGTATGCATTCTTCAACACTGCAGGGTGAACCGGTCATCCTGGTGCCACGTCCGTCTCACCAGCCGTGCATAAATAGAGTCGAGTCTCAGGCCGGACCCCTGAGGGAGGGGGGGAGCGCATTTGCCTCGGATATTCCCAGTGGAGCTGACGGATATTTACAGTACAATCCTCTCTCGCCAGGACGACCATCCCGAATCATATAGCCATAAACAGATCAATGACTCACGCTGTTCTGATAACTGAATACATGAATTCACATTACACAAAGACTCAGTCATTCCATTGACTGCTTTGAACAGACCCCACATACCCCATTAATCCAAAAAAGAAAGTCTGGTATCGAGGCCCGGCACAGTGGAAGCCATCAAGCTGACGCATCTTATCTCAAAAAGAAAGCGAATCACAAAATGTGAATTTAAGACGTTTAAAATGAATCCTGAGCTTGTGAAGTTAGACCCGAATGAAGTGCCATTGTGAAAAACATCACAACATTGAGCTGCTTGTGTCGAGGTTTGATTAGCGCTACAAAAAGAGCCCTAGAAAGGCTTTCGGAGGTTTACGTAAGCCAGTCATGAAAGGCTGCTTAATTGGTCTAAAGCGTCTTCTCCTGCAACCCTTGAAGCGGACACCGCAAAGCCGGACTGCTTAGCTCAGCTTCTAGCATGCAATAACTTTCGCCGTCTTGAAA
Source organism: Enteromius radiatus (assembly GCA_032357445.1). Taxonomy (NCBI): domain Eukaryota; kingdom Metazoa; phylum Chordata; class Actinopteri; order Cypriniformes; family Cyprinidae; genus Enteromius; species Enteromius radiatus. Next base: position 6,200,818 of record JAUCMS010000049.1, read on the forward strand.
GCACGCCGTGGAATCAAAGCTATCTTTCCACGGACGAAAACAAACAGGGAGCCAGCTGAATTATGGTTGTCAGGCCTGGCCACACGGACTCATTGTCTTCCTTTCTCTCCCGTGGCCTGAGAAGACAAACCTAGAGGCCTATCATTTCATCTTCAACTTGGTTCCTTCTCCAAAACGGCTTTATGCTGAATCACTGTGGAAACGTCGGGAGTTGAAAAGGCGGGGGCGAGGAACCGAGCACTTGTCTTCATGTGTTTTGCGGTAGCACCGAGGTCCTCGTGCAGAAGGCCTGCGAAAATATACAGGCCTGACCAAATCGTTCCCCTCTCATTTCCCTTTCATTTCCAAAACCTCAAGCACCACCAGTCTTTGTGCAACACTCGTAAAGAGAAGCCAGAGGAACAAATGTATCTGCTCCCAGTTTCTGGGGTATAAATATTACTGTGGCATTCGCCCCAGGACAACCGCAGCGGTGGGATCAGGAAAAAAGCGAGCGCAAAATTTCAATGCAACAGAAGACAAACACGTTGAGCGATGCTCTTGGCTTTCTGATTGATGAAACATACATGCATGCACGAACACGACCTCGAGCGCTCAGAGGCCTACGCATCCAGAGATGCCATCCAAAAAACTGTTTTTTTGGAGCATGCACATCTCAATTTTTTGAGGATTATCTGAACGTGAAGTTTAAGGAGTCAGAAGCACTGTGGTCCCGTCGCATCATTGCGGGATATGACAGCACACCAGCAGTGAAGGCACTTGCATATGGTTCGAATCACGAGAGCGCTCAAACTTCTTATACATTCCATACTTATCGCTGCCAAACCGGCATGTGGTACTAAACAGACAGAACAGCGCTGTGTTTTGTTCTTTTTAGTCTTTTAACATGTTTCACACCCAAGATAAGTTTAAATATAGAAGGCAGAGCTTTTTTGCAGTTTTATACCTTGCAAACGCCAGCATTTGGATGCAATTATTCCTCTCAACATTTTAGCTAGTAAAAAGGCAAAGATTTGCTCAAAACTGCAGAAAGGACTTGACAGCATCAGTAAAAATGGGCTGACAATTATCCAGTAAGCAGTAAGTAATGTTTTGGCATGTAATGCAATTTTCAAGCAAAAATAAAGCCAAAATAAAGAATGTAAATGTATATATATACATATACATATGTGTGTGTGTGTGTGTGTGTGTGCTAAATTCGAATTAACTTTTTCAGGTCCTGTACCTAGTAAAAGACTATGTTAAAAAAAAAGTCTATCATTAAATAATTGTAAATATTTGTAATAATAAATAAGTAATGAAGTAAGTAATAAATAAATATTTCTTAAAAGAAAAGGTTTAAAATAAAAAAATACAATGTGAAACAAAAAACAGGAAAAACAAAACATGAAACAAGCACAAAAAACTACAACAAAACATAAAAAAAAGCAAAAATAAAGCAAAAAAAATTGTTTTCAGGTCTTGAACCTAGTAAATAAATATTTTCTATTTTTAAATTAGTCTATTTTTGAATATTTTTTATTTTTTAAAGAAAAGGTTTAATACTGAAAAATAAAATAAAAAATAAACAAGTACAAAACATAAAACAATACAAAAAAGCAACAAAAAAAACATGAAACAAGACAAAAAACAACAACAAACCAAAAACTAATGAAGCAAAAATAAAGCAAAGAAATCGAATAACATTTTCAGGTCTTGTACCTAGTAAATCAAACTTTTAAAAAGTCTATTTTTTATAATAAATAAGTAATAAAGTAATATTTTAGATTTATTGTTTTTAAAGAAAAGGTTTAAAACTGAAAAACTTCAAACAAGCACAAATCATAAAACAAGACAAAAAACAACAAAGCAAAAACACAAAACAAAGCACAAAAACAAACAAACAAAAAAAGTACAAAACACAAAACAAAACAAAAAGCACAAAAAACTGTTGGAGCCAATAAAAAACTAGAAATCTGAACTACTGGCTCAACTAAGAAACATCTCTTCACTGTTGAGCACTGAAAGGTACGAACAGAAAAAAAAGCTAGGCTAGGAAAGGACTACAAATGGTGACTTTCTAGTTGTATGACAGTCAAAATAAAGCGTTCCACATCAAGTGTGCCATTCAAAATGATGTCATGACGTTCAGTTAGCACACATTATGCTACATCATGTAGAGGAGACGTATCCGCTTCCTAACGAAGAACACCAGGCTGTTTCTGATGGGCCGCTTTCATTGCAAAGCAGAAAAGGGTTGTTAAAATTGCAGATTGCTTTTATCTTGATGAGAGACGCTCAGGATTAGGTCTCTTCAGTCAGCCTGCATTGTTTTGGAAAAGTAGTGTTGGGGGGGTGCAACAAGTTATGCAAATGAGATGTTAATTAGGCAAACGGTGAATTACAATATACCAGTACAAACCAGCCCATTGGAATGGGAGTGTGGGAATGGAGAGGCTGGGGGAGCCAGCTGTACCCCTCCCTCTTCAATCACTCTCCCCCCCCAACCCCTCCGACTTCACTTGTGCCCTGTGCCTCCCTGCAGGGCACTGACATATTGTGGCTTTTGCCTGAGCGATAGCCTGACGCATAATGTCACCTCAGCCTGACCGATGCTGAAGGGAAAAAAAAAGTGCGCACGGAAAAAGACACTTCTTTTCGCTCAACACTAAATCTTCGCCAAAGCTTTAGTGCGCAGCCCTCGCTGGGCCGGCCCCATAGAAACGGCCACTCATGAGGTTATAATGGAACATAAATGAATGAATGGCAATTCACATGCTAATGCGAAAAGAGGAGGAAAAGGAAAGTTTTGTTGTTTTTTCAAATTTTTCGATATTTCTTGCCCGCTCAACCAGCGTTTTGTTCATTGCAGCTTTCCTGTTTAACTCTTTCAAGGGGATGTATAAATGCGGATGAACTGCAAAAGAAACGTAACGAAGAGTCAAGGCGCCAATAAAATGCTAAAAGTAAAGAATTCGATAGTGATTAAGGTAAAAAGTTTAAGTGCGTGAATCAGTTAAAAGCTAAGGATGTAACTGAAAACTGTATAAAGTATAAACAGCAACATGTTCAAATAAAGTTGAAGTGTCTGTTTAAAATAGGATTTTAATTAGATACAGTTAATTAGAACACTACATTGGACTGAAAATTATTGTGCTACATTTTATTATAGAGCATGAGACTGATGGTGATTTATATACTCCCGTAAAAAACTGATCGATTAATTAATAAACTGAAATCAGTTTAATTAAACAAACAATACATTAAGAATAAAATAAAATAATAAAAGCATGTGCATGAGTCATAATTAAGTTTAATTCATGTATGCACTAATTTGTAATATTGAAATAAATATAAAATAAATTAAAACAACAGTAAAAATATAAATCAATCAATACAAAAACGAAAAATTATTTAAATTAGTGCTGTCAAATAATTAATCATGATTAATAGAATCCAAAATAAATGTTTTCACTTACATAATATTATATATATATATATATAAATATGTGTGTGTATTCATTTTGTATGTATAAATACACACACATGGTATATTTACATGTATTTACAGTATAAATATATATATATATATATATATATATATACACACACACACAAACAGTAATTAATCGTGATTAATCATTTGACAGCACTAATTTAAATTTTATTTTAAATAAAGGTTAACAAACAAACACACAAACAAAACACAGTTGAGATAACGTGGAAGACTTTTCTAATAATGAAATCGGCTGACTATCAAATTTCACAAATTCATTATTGAATACTATCATTTTTAGCCGTTAGTACTTACAGGCACTTAAATATTAAACATCAAGTAATTAATTAAGATGCATTATGTGCTTTTATTGTCTTTTTTTTAAATCCCTGACAGCTGCAATCACAAGAAAATAAAATCTGTCCACTGGCAATCAAAGGCCAAATCCTTCTGTCTGCATCCAGAATCAGAAGAGGCTGATATTTCAAGCTTCAGCTGAACACAACCCTGACAATTCAGTCTGGAGTCCACGTCCCCTTACTACAGTCAGCTCAGGGTCTGAGCAAAGCAAACACTCCTGTTGACATGTAAGTGTGTAAAAGCGTATGACATATCGACAGCCCTGCCTCCATGCCTGGCGTAGTATCCGGCACCGCATCCAACCAAGTCAGTCTGGGACTCCATCCAAACTCTGACCAACCAAATTACAGACCTCATCTCGACGCTCGCTCCCTTACTGGTCACAGGCTTTTTCATTTAAGCCCTTTCGATGACCTCCTCCTGGCTAATCCAGTAGAGGAAAGCTAAAAGGTCCGTTTTCAGCCTGCAAAACCCAAATAATCATTTTTTAAAAGCTGGTATTATGCTTGATTAAATGTTTAGCTGCGTTTAACGTCAAACGGCAACAACGCCGCACACTGCTGACCACAAACACACGAGCGAAGGTGTTTCCGACCTCGGCACATTTTAGAGGACACAGTCCGTTTCTGAATTAAAGCATTAGCTTATGCGCCCCTCTCCGCTCTATCTCTTCACTCCCTCCACCCTTGAAAGCATGTGGTGACCCAGGGATGTGTAAAATGGGGTCCAAATGAATTGCTTGGGCACTTGAGCTCCTCTTCCCATTACGGCGCGCTGCCCTACCTGTGTTGAGTCAGCAGCGCGCTCACTCTATCCATCTAATGGACAGCGTTGGAATTTAATTAGCAGGAAGCCGCAGAGCGCCGGCCTGAAGAATCCCCAGGACAGAGGAAACTGTGTGTGTGTGTGTGTGTCGGACACTGACATACGGAGGATACAACAACAGGACACTCTCAGGCGTGCGTCTTACACTGGACAAAGTACCTTTCACAGATTTATTTTTTTTTTAAATCTGTATTTTTGGTTTTCAAAAGCTGAATTACAGCTGATCGTTCAAGATGAGAATTTATTACATGTTAACACGTCACACTATAGTCGAACTATCATTCAAAGATGCTTATTGCATCAATTTGAGTGTTTTTAGCATGTTAGCATGCTACTCTGTTAATATTTTTCCACAGTGTATATGCCAAGTGTGGTGGTCACTGCATTATTCACAGATAATTGTGCAAAAAAAATCAGTTGAACTACAGCTGTTCATTCCAGACGAGGATTCATTACTTGGGGCATCATTTTGAGGGATTTTAGCATGTTAGCATATCGCACTGAAAAGTTAAACACCAACTGTTGTAATCGATCTATCTTTCAAAGATCATTGTGAATAAAAAAATAATTATTATTCACAATATAAAAAGGAGATTTCTAGCTGATCATTCTAGAGGAGGATTGTAGTTTATAGCATCATTTCAATTGTTTTTAGCATGTTAGCATGCGTCTCTGTGAAGATCGCAGTCTACACAACCAACTCAGGAGGTGATTATTCACAGATAATTGTGAAAAAAATTACTACATTAATGTCAAAAGTGAAATAACAACTGATCCCTGTAGGTTAATTCTTGCATATGGCATCGTTTTGAGTGTTTTTAGCATGTTAGCATGTTCCAACTGTAGTGGTCAATGTATTGTTCTCAAATAATTCTTATTAACAAAATCAAAAACAGGAATTACGGTTGATAATCCTAGCCAATTTATTCTTGACTACATCATTCTTTTAAGCGTTTTTGACCAATTGTGGTGGTTCACAGATAATTGTGAACAAAAATACATTATTAATGATATCAAAAGCAGAATTACAGCTGATCATTGTAGGTCATGATTTGTTTTTAGCATGTTAGCATGTGAAGATTATTTCACAATCACTGTCACTCTATTATTCACAAATAAAAGATTCTATAAATCTCATTTTTGCCTGTGTGGTCACAACAGGAGCAGTTGGGCTGGTTACAGTACACAGTTCCTCGGTCTGACTGTTGTCTTATCTCTGTGCGCCTGACTTTGAACCGTACGTTGGCTCCTCCCAGCCCAACAGTGGGGCAAAGCATGGCCTGCAGCAAATGTGAGCTTCAGCCATGAGTGGGAGGCCCATGTCTGGCATCTCCCACAGGAAGTGCTCCATACCTGTACCATTTCTTAGAATATTGACTTTTATCTGCTGAAATGTGTATTTAACAAGCGTGGCAGACTGTGATAGCCTTTACCACAGATAATGCAATCCCAGCGTTGGGTTTGTTGTGCAAATGAGGTTGAAGCAAAAAAAAAAAACTATATATAATATATACAATCGCATCCAAAATAAAAGTTTTTATTTGCACAATATATGTGTGCGCACTGTGTATATTTATTTTGTATATACAAATACACACACATACGGCATATAATTTGAAAATATTTACATGTATTTACATAAATTATATCATTTATAAATATATTTTTATTATATAAACTTAACATATGTTCTTAAATGTATATATGCATGTGTGTTTATTAATCACACACATATATTATGTAAAACTTTTATCGCAATTAATCGTTTGACAGAACTAATATATATATATATATATATATATATATATATATATATATATATACTTGGATTTTTTTAAATATATAACTTTTAATTTTATATATGTATATATATATGTGTGTGTGTGTATTCTAAAAGATTTAAAAAAAACTACTATTTCCAAATTTTGAAACCCAAAACAAAAAACATTTTCCAAAATTTAGGACGCAATCTTTCTTTCTTTTTTTTTTTGGCATAAAGGATGCATTACTGATTTTTTTTCTCAGATCATGATTAATATTAAAGTTGCAGCAAAATTATTTAAATCTAGATAAATCAAAAATATATTCATAATGTTTAACATAAAAAGTATAAATGCAGATTTACCAATTTGAACAGAAATAGTAATAATAAGCTTAATTTCCAAAATGCGTGAAGTTGAAATTTTTATTTGGTATTAAATACATTTGATTTAATAAACTGCTCAGATGATTGACTAATATTAAAGTTGCATCAAAAATGCAGTAAATACATAAAAACAACATTTAAAAAAAAAAGTAAAAATGAGGAAAATAATTCATAATTTTTTTATGTGGTATAAAAAGGAATGAACATAAACTACAACGGTTTTACCAATTATGGACCAAACATGTGACTGAAGGCTCAGAAGATTGTCTACAACAACTTGTTAGATGACTTGAACACACGACATACTACTAAATAAATACTGCTTTATTCGCAAAAGTTTGTGCGAATTATTTACCCATGAAATTCAAAACCTGTCTGCTTAACAACATCCCATAAATGGCGGTAAAATCCCTGTAACACACCGAGTAAGAACACAGCCAACAGGTGGCACTAAGCTTTAAACCCTCCACTTAACAACAGATGCCTTCAGCTACCGCCGGGCCATTAATAACGCTGTGAACTTCGACTAGCACTGACAAAAGAATCTCTAAACAATATTCTGGATTTCACAACACAGTGCCACATTCTCCCGCGCCAGCTGTTTCCCAACTGTGAAGTAACACAAACCCCAGGAGCAGGAGGTTTCCTAGCTCCGACGCACCAGACCGGAGCTCATCACTGGGAACGTAAAAACAAAAAGTGAGGAGGGAGCGGCGAGGAACGCAACTTGCGGTTAGAGGGGGGCCTCATTCAAACACGCATGCGACGAGAAGGATGGTCCTATTCTTTTTCAAATCGAACCAATTAGCTTGGTCGCACAGCTCCGCGTTCCCAGATGGTTCACAGCTAATCAAGTGGTGCTTTTGTTTTGTCTGTGAAAACAGTTTTGGAAGTGTGGGTGAATATGCGCTTCGTGATCAATTTAACGAGTCCCGGCGATCCCTCGTCGGTGCGAAAACAAAAACTTCTGTGTTAGTGTAATTCAGACGCATGACTAATGGATCGATGCCCCCTAAAACTCTTTCTTAATGAGTGATACTCGCTCACACGGCGAGTCCGGGAGCGACTAGATGGAAGGGAATGATTTAGAGATCCTGCTCTAATCACCCCTAATTAAACAGTATATTTAGTATTCGACTCAGGACAAATCATTTCAAGTGCATTATTTAAATCGCCAAACACATGGCGGCGGCAAAAATATCTTCGGCCTGGGAGTCAAAGGACTGCTGCCTAATGAAAGGGGCAGGTTGGAGGTTAAAATTTGTGACATTCCTTCATTACGGCATTTGAATTCCCTCCAAATATGATCATTCATGAGCCCCTAAAAGAACGATGTTTACATTCTTTCTAAATCCAAAGCAGGCTAATTGGGAGTGTGTTCAGAGGTTTTTGTTTTTTTTCTCCTGAAGGGGCGCCGCAAAAATAAGGAACAGAATCGTGCCAGAACTCGGGGTCTGGCTAGGAGTGCGCCATAGCGTTATTATCTTTATTTGCTTATTTATTTATATTTCTGCAAAGCAGACAGATGGAGGGACCGAGGGCAGTTCTGGGGATAAATAGTTCAATAATTTAAAGTCAATTCCATACTTAGCCCAACACCCTCCCCCTGCACTCAATAATTAAAAACAACATCTGACGATTTGAACGCAAAAAAAAAAAAACACAACAAATACCAAACATAACCTTACTTGGAGAGCATAAGCCTTGTTGGCAAATGTGCTGTAATTCTGAGGAAACAAAATACTAGAAAGTTTTGTTATATATAAAAACATATAGAGAGAGAGATCTGAGCAAACTTTAAAAAGTTCTCCAAAGTATATCTTCACAAATATTTCTATTTATTCAATACAGATTCAACTGATAAATGCCATCTAGTACATCTCTTTTATTCAACTGAATAATAACAAATAAATAAATATATTAAATGAATGTGATAACTAATAATATTAATTATGAAAACATTCAAAAACTATTCAAGTAACTTTTTTAAACTATTGCTACAGCTGCTAGCACTTCCACTAATAATAATAACAGACATTATTCATATTACAATTTATTTAATACTACTACTACTACAAATAATGATATACTACTATTTTTATTATTATTAATTGTTATTATCATTATTATTATTAACAATATCATCCTCCTCATAATATATCTTTTAATATTTATAATGCATATTATGCTTTTATTGTTGGGATTTGAGTTACTGCATGAAACAGCAGAAATCAATTCCCTTTTTTTTTGCAGATTAGTTGCAGAGCACTTAAAAAAGGGGTATTGGTAAAAGAATATTGGTTGATCTTCACCTTACTACATGAAATATCTTTTCTGGACATTATAGGCCTATTTTTTAGGAAGCAAAAAGCTAAAAAAAAATCCCTAAATGTGTTTAATGTGGCAAAATAGCTTACTTGTCAAATGGTGATACATTAGAAACCTTCCCTGTCAGCCTCAATTCTTAAACCCACCCTTACAAAACTGAAAGTCCAATTGTTGCTTCATCACATACTACAATATTCAGAAATACCCTAAATATTGCACCGAAAACCAGACTTGACACCAAAAGTTGGTCAAATACTCCAGTGTAATCTTCAAATCCACTAGAACTGCTAATATCCCTAATCCAAATATAATGTAATGAAATTCCATGAAAACAGGGATTTCGCACGACTAGCACATGTCAGTCACAGACCAAATCTGTGCATTGCTCAGCAGCAGATGGCCATAACGGGTATTGGGACAGACAAGCAATTGAGGTAACATATTCCCTTTAACACAGACACGCATAAAATCCCAGAAACACGCGCACAGTAACGACATGAGAGGATCCTGTACAGCAGCACAGCCCCAGCCTTTCTTCTATATTTTACCAGCCATACGGTAGTTTATTTTCCACTTCTTTTACCATCTGTAGCAACTTTCCCCCACAGACACTCACAGCTGTCCTGTTTCATGTCTGTGCTCTCCTTTATATTCCAGCGTACAATGCCGCCCCGTGCCTCAATCACCGCGCCTGCATTCTTTTCTTGGCAGTGGGAGTGGGCCTTTCATGATACCAGGGCGCCAGCTATGGCAAACAGCAGAATTTGTGTTCAGGAAACGGTTTTGGAAACATAAAGCCTGCTGGTTTTGTGAGATCCAGACGCGTGTTGCTCAACACTGCAAACACAGTGATCAATAGGCAGTGACGTGCCGATCGGCCACTATAACGCAGATCAATCTCCACGTGATGAGGTTCCAGTTTGAACAGAGATTTAGTGCTGAGGCAGACTCAGCCTGTCAGTTTAAACCCAGTTTAAGAGGCTTTTGCTTGCTGGGATTCGTTTTACGACGTTTGAAGCCGAATAGACATTTCTGGCTTCCATTGTAACCGATACAAACTGTAAAGGTCTTTTGCTTTTGTTAAAAGCAGCTTGTTAAACATAACGTCTTAATTCGAAATGTGTTGCGTAGAGGCTAGTTGACAAATTTACGGTGTTGTTCTTCAGTAATGACACGTTTCCTTGTCTCCTCGAGACGCGCATTAGCTGTCTGCTCACCATTCAAATGAAGTCCTCATCAAGACCTAATACAATCAAAGTTTCTCCCGGCAAAGGCCTCGCAATGCCTCGTTTGCTGCCGGCTGGGGTTTAAGACAATGGCACTCTTGTTGAATGGCATGCGCGCACAAAGGCTCCATTCTCAGAAGTTAGCCAAAGTTGCTGTTCTGTAATGAACGAGATGTCTGCTCTCGGGAAGTCTAAAACAGTCTGATCCGTTGCCGTTCCCCTAACACTGCTAATCTCGCTGCGAGCCATGAGTTCTCAAAAAACGTGGACAAAAAGAAGAGGTAGACATGGTTAAACTTGCAGTAACAAACAACAAATCCTGATCGACTGTTTAAAGCAGCCTTTTCTACTGCAGACATAGGACTTTCAAACGCTAACATGGCGTGCACAGATTGTGTCGTCACCTTAAAAACTTTGCAATTGGCTTAAAAGGGATACTGACCAGTGTGTTATCTTGCTCTTTCTTCCGTGTTTTTGCGTTCATCATTTCTCAACGATGCTTACACTACACCTACGTCCATTGCCTACTGTGGGTAGCTTTTGGTCCCCATTGACTTCCATAGTATTTGTTTTTCACACTATGGAAATCAATGGAGACAAGCAACAGCATTCTTCAAAACATCTTCTTTTATGGTCAACAGAAGAAAGATCTTTTGGAATTTTCAGCTAATTACATTTTTTTGGCTTAACTATTACTTTAAATAGAATACAATGAAAGTGATGCATTATCTATGTATGTTTTTTACCTTGTTTTACTGTTACTACTTGGATCTTTCTTGTCACTCTAAAATGATGCGCATCCTCCAACATTTATGTGCTCGTTTACAAAGTATTTTAGCTAACTTGACAATATAAACACATTTTAAAGTATGCAGAAAAAGTTCATATTCCATATGGGCCTACTTCCCGCACAGCAAAGTCATCTGTAGCAACTCCAACACAAGAAGCATTAAATAAATGTGTGAATAAAGGAGGATAAAAATAAAAATAGCCGAGCTCCCATCACGGGGCCCATTTTCTCTCTCAGTGGCCGTGCGCTGGGACGACTGAGGAGTTAATACAAAACTAATTAGCAAAAATTGACTGGTGCCAACCCCCCTCATTCCTTTTCCTGCCTCACTACACTGGGGGACAGCGGTAAGCCCAGAGCACAGGTGTACCGCTCACGCCGGCTTTAGATTACTGCCCACTGCCTCGGTGCTCGAAACCCTTCACCACGCTCCCCAGGCCGTGGTTATGTCAGAGCGGAAATGGAGTGTGATGAGCTGCATTTTAAACGAATTGTCGAAAAAGAAAGAAACACAATCGCAACAATGAAAGCGATGCATTAATGCACGGTTGAGACCCTACTTTGGGCGCCAACTAACGTGGTCCAAATCTGCGAGGAAAGATCAGCGCTGACAATGCACATTAAACGGATTACACCAATTTGCCTCGCAATCAGGTTTAGGAGAAATTCACCCACTAAAGGCAAGTGGCTGCGCAACAAAACATCTTACAGTGTTTCCCCATCCCAGAACCATCTGCTTGGTATAATCCAATCACATTGCAGTAGGAAAAAAAAACGGTTCTAAAGGAGGTCAAATGCAATGATATTAAAACTGACTCTGCTGTATCCCATCATTGGATCCGAGTTGGTCCTTCAGCACTGGGTCTGTGCCAAAAGCGAGATAACTTGTTGCGCGATGTATTTTTATGAATGGCCGACAACCTCGTTTTTAATGAATGGTACTGTGTGAAAGAGCACAGTGGCATGGTCATTGTTGCAGGAACAGGGCCGGTCAGTGGGATTTAGCGAGCAGAAAGCAGGGGAGGATGGGTGCGAGGGGGTGGGGAGGTCCCAGCCCACAATGTGTACTGCAGTAACCACAACAAAGGCTGTGGTTTATCCCACAATCGCCTTAAATAGATCCAAATTATTGTTATTCCTCAGCCTGTGGAAAGGAAGAGGAATATAAAACGGCTGTAACACAAGATGTGCCAAAATCAGCCTGAAGATATCAGCGGATTCGGTTACTGGCGTTAAAAAAAAAAAGTTGTACGATTTGACGACTTGCTGTAGCCTTTGACCGGCTTTTTTCAAAAAACTTTCAGCCAGCCTCCTAGAACTTAATACGAATTTACCAAAACTTATGACAGGGAGCCTTGTGCATGCGTCATCGAAGCTAACAAGTTTTGAAAGACACACTGTACAGTAAATCTGTTTAAGAGCTCACATGGAAGTGGGTCAGACGTCTTTACAAACACTACACACGCAACTGGTTTGGTCGATGTGGCTCCAGGTCAATTAAGGTAAATCCAGTATAAATATCTATCAGCCTGGCTGGAAATGTACACACGGGCCCGGCTGAGCGTTTGTTATCTATCTGCACCAGCGGTATCCTTCCATTGTGTAGTGAGTCTGAAAACACTGGAATGAGACACAACTACAGTTCACAACAAGTCAAGCTGAATTTGGTTGACATGTATGATGACAGGAACTTCAAAGAATTTGAATTGAGTATGCCATCTTATCAATGCATTGTTTTAATTTTATATGACAACTCAATATCCTTTTTTTCCCCGCAAAATAACTTGAATGGGAACTAAATCTTAGATCTAGGAGAAAATGTTATGGTTTTAAAGGTAACTTGTATGTCAAAATACTAAAAATATAATTGTGCGAGAGAGGAATTAAGCCTTTAAATTAATAAATATGTAACGTTTCGGCTGATTTCCATGTACTTAAAAGGAAACAGTCATTGGTGTAATGCTAGCCTGGGTCTCCATGGCTATTAGCCCCTTTCGGCTGGTTTAAGTGGCACGCCACTCTGTGGCCCAAACAAAACCACCTGTTTTAACAGGAGGTCAAGGGGGCAACCCAAAACCAAAGCTTGCCCTCCGCTTGACTGGCTGCTAATGGGAGTGGATGTTTATCTAGGAGGTCAAATGCCTTGAAGATGGGGTCACAACCCTAACATCTTAAGCCGTGACCTCTCCCACGTGTGGAGTGCTCCTGTCGTAAATTAGCCACGGTTACGCGTCCTCAGGCCTCAGCGAACACCACATTTGTGTCTTTTTCTAGTTCTCGTGTTACTTTCAGTTAAGAGATTTATGGCATCTGACTAAAATTATGAACTGTGTGACTGCCAAGATGCTGAGAAAAATGGGTTTTCAAAATGTTCTACAAAATACATTTCAAAAATACTGGAAAATATTGAAAAAAAACAAAACATAAATTGAATAGAAAAATACTGAACAGTGCAAAAGTATTGACATAATATAATGTTTTTATGACTGCAAATTCAATATTAATTGCTTATATATTCTATGAAAAATATAATGAACAATACTGAATATTTTAAAAAACAAATATATACTTTTAATTGAAATAAAACATTACTGCACATATACTGAATATAAAATTGATTCAAACAAACAAATTCAAACTGAAATGTCAAAATCGTAGCTTATTTCTATTGTTCCTCTAGTATATCTGAGTTGCTGTTTACCTAGATTGAATAGAAACCTCTCTTTCAGCAATTTCCCCTAATATCGATAGGTAGTCGTATTATTGTCTAGATGAAGTGGGTGTGTTTGCTGGCCTGCACCCCTTTGCCCTGGCAAGACTGTGGGATAAATTTAATTACTGACTTTAGCTCCTCTCAGAAGCCCCACTTTCGCCATCTGTGTATGAGGTCAGGCTCTCTTCAGATGGCTTTTAATCAAGGGGGCTCCAGCAATGCTCCACTGCTTTAAATAAGACAGAGGACGAAACCTGATCGGCCCGAATGCAGGTCAGAGACGAGGAAAGAGAGAGAGACTCCTGGGTCTTTCTTCCTCTTGTTCTCTCACTGACGTCTCTTATTCACCATCGAATCAAAAAGAAACGTTAACTTCGGCGATTAGGATGTTAGCAGGACGCTCCCCACTGAATAGGCTTTCAGAACATCAAAACTAAGGATTTCGGCAGGCCGCGGGGAAACGTATTTCAGCGACGGTGTCGCGCTTATCCGCACAAAAAAGCTCAAAGACTCCGGGCCTTTGTGTTCCTAGCAAGTCAAAGTAATTCACACGCTCCCGTTTTGCAACCTGCCGTCTGCCAGATAGCCCCGGTTTTCCTACGCGGCGCTAAAGCTCACGTTTTATGGCTTTATCTCTGCCGTCTTCAGGTTACACTGTGTTGTCGCTCTTTTATCAGTACCTCGTCAAAGCGAGAGTCCGCACGGAACGGCGGAAACGTGCGCTCCCAGCCCGCTCAGTGCCACAATTTGTGCGCGAGAGGAAATGAATGCAATTAAGGTGCTCAGTTAGCCTTTGCGAAACAAAGTGCGCTACTTGTCTTCCATGTGAAAGCTTGTGTTTGATCCCCTGTCGCCTTTTGCCAATTAACAGTCGCCCCGTCAGGACTTTTCTGCGTTAACTATTCATTTAGCTAAAAGTCTGCGTTTTTCGGAGCACCCGATTCGGTTCGAGTTGAATCCCGACACTGACTTTTGTTGGACTGTAAACAGTTAACTCCTAAAAGTGCATTTCACCATGATACACCGCATTACACATTTTATCATTGGCATACGTTCAACAGATTTACTCAATTCAAAACGGGACTTACCTGCATGCACAAAGTAGGCCAAGTACAGGTCGAGCTCCTTTACGGAAACTCCTATGTGATGCGGCTGAACGCACAGCCCCGGGTTCGAGCACTGCGGAGACTTAACCAGCCTTTCGCCGTCAGTACTTTCAAGCGGAATACCTTTGAATAAAATCACCATGACCAGGTCCAAGCGCCACACTTTGTCCGCCTGACGCAGGCAGTCGATTCTCCTCATCTTGCCCTTCTGGTCGGGGTTGGAGAGCACACAGCAAGGGGGCTTCTTCCCGGTGACAGTGAGCACAAAATCCTCGCGGAACTCCGGCCGGATGTCCTTGCGGAGTTTGGCCAGCAGCCGCGATGCCCACTTCTGCTTGACCTCCGGCTTCTCGCTGAGCAGCTCGTCCTTTACGGCTCGCTCCTCTTCCTTAGACATGCGCTTCTCGTGCTTCTTGAAGTATTTTCTCTTGCGGGCCTGCAAGTTGAACCAAGTGTAGGCAAACGCTCTCACATGGGGCAGCAGTGCTTCAATGAAAGGATGGAATTCATCCTGCGAAGAAGGATAAGGGAGTGGAAATTAGTCTTTTAGAAACATCCTTAAAAACAGAAATATACAAAATGCTTTTTTTAAAATAAAGCAACTGCGGAAAACGTGCTAACTAGTACAAATTTTTCACAGCAGACACCATGAAAGCGAAACATGCACGTCTACTTAAAATCCCATTTGATTATTTTGAAAAACGGCCCTCAACAGCAGGACTGTGTCTGTGAACCGAGCAGGGCAGTGTGTGTGTGTGTGTGTGTGAGAAGCTCGTCTAGGACATATCTTGGCTCTCTGGCAAGAATGCTGGTCTGTAGGGGTCTGCCAGGGCCGAGAAAAAGCAACAACCGACCAGGAAAATTGGAGTGGCTATTTTTATCTGTTCTCCATAAAAATGCACGCACGATTCCAAAAAACCGAGCTACTTCATTCGCTATCAGCGAGGAGTGTTGTTTTCACACAGGAGTGTGTGCGGGGCAGATTGTGCCGGCTTTTGGGATCCTTCACCTGCCGCTGGTGCACAACCTGGCAGAAAATCAATTTTTAAAATATAATGACTAAAAGATCAGCGAAATATCGGCAGCGGCGTCAAAACATCTTTATGTACGTGATCAAAACTCCTCTTTACGGTGCATACATTCATGCACATTTTTAAATTATAATCCATTATATTTACATAACACTGCTGAAACACAGTTTTTTTTAGGAAAGCTGCATAATGCAATAACAGGGCGTTTTTTTAATTACACAAACCACAAGCATTTTTAAAATTGTACATGTGCTTGATTATTAAAATAATAAATACATGCTTTTCTGTATTTGCAGGCCTGCATGTCCATTTCTTTATTGCCTTAAAAACACACACACACACACGCTAATAACTGGGCAAATAAATAACGTGCAGTTCTAATATGAAATAATTTGGGTTTTTACACAGAAAATAACTCTGGGTTTTTATTACATAGAGAGAATAATGGCAGACTGCCAATCACTAGAATAACATTTCCACAAACAGCAATAGCCCTGCATCGTGTCCCAAAACCGACCGTGCGAGAGCACGAGAGGGCTGCCAGAAAGCAAGCAAAGTGCACTATGTGCTGAGCGCAGATTTCATTTGAATAAGCACAGATATGAATATAACGCGCTGGGCCTCGGACCAGTGCCTTTAGAAACTCAACAATTAATTCGGCGTAATTTAGAAACGTTAATTAAATTAATTTCTCAGGCCAATTTCAAGCACTGCTGATAATGTTTGTTTCGTAATTAAAAAGAATCACAATATGCCATCGAGCAAAAATAAGTCAATATTTTCTTACCAAAAAAATACATTTACGATTGAAATAAATGCCGTGCATGTGTTATCTTACTAATTACAGCAACAACAGACTTCATATAGATACATATTGCCATATCTCTTTTGTTACACCACATGAAACTGATGATTTGCATAAGCATATGTCATTATTATAGTGTGTGTGTGTGTGTGTGTGTCTCCTGTGAGAACGTATATGTTTAATCATATTGTTTCCTTCCTGTCTTGTACAAGAATCAAACTCTCTTGCCTCCGAGGCATAAAAACTGCATTGTTTCATCCTGCGTTTAAAAGAGTGAATGAATTCCCTTATCTTCCTTCACTGACTCTCCAAGTAACTTAATCCAAAGTCTGTGAAATATTGTTCCTCAATTACTGATATCATCTATTCTTGTGGCTTTTCATACATGTATATTATGTGCTTTTTATTTTTAATTTTAAAAAGGAACTCTTGCAGACTTGTCTACATTCAGACTCCTTGTAAAATTGCTTGAAGAAAATAAATCAATATGAAAAATCTCCAGACGAGAACCGAGCTCTCTTCTGTAAAAACATGATGTTAACTTTCAGCAGTTTTCTAGCGATGATTCTAAACAAAACACCCGATTGCTAGAATAATCTGGCGGATGATACACAACACGGCGTAATTTAACATGCAAATTATAATTACGGGAGCATCCAGAAAGCTTGTCTTCCTCTTTTGTTATAATTCTAGCAATTCATGAAAACCAAATTCTACATGCTCGTAGCAGCAGAACAAACAGCTCTTCGCGTTTTGGAGCGTGCCTGAGTGTCAATATAGGGTCTGGTTAGCATGTCAGGTTTTTCCAGACTCCTAAAGTGTTTCAAGCTGAACCTCGCTGTCCTATAGGAAGGCCTCAGCAGGGAACAATAGTGCCTCGTGGCCAACAGAGACAAGAGAGTTTTAACACATGCAAAAATATGACAAAAAACAGATAATGGATAAGCACGGTTTACATAATATGACGTTAACACACTGAAAGGTGTTTAATAACTACCTCAAGGCAAATGCATGTTTACAAAAATATGTGAAAGAGCTGAAAATGTGTTATTTGGATTTTAAGGTTTTTTTTATATAAAATGAAGGCTGTATACAGACGTGATTTTTGGCACTCTGAAGACTATTTGAGTACTTAAATACGACACACACACACACACACAGAGAGAGAGAGAGAGAGAGAGAGGGAAAATAGACCTCATACTGCCTTAACACCGCAACAGAGAGGAAATCAATTGCCCGTCTCAATTATCTTCAACGCAACTATGATTTTTCGACGTTTAATAATATTACTGTCAAATTATTTATTAAAAAAAGGAAATTCTTTTTGTAACACTCTTTTTCAGAGTCTGTTATTGTTTGAAATTCTGAGTATGATTTATTTTTAATAAGCCCTGTTTTTTTTAGCAACAAATATCAGTACTCAAGTAAATAAAGCATGTTCAAATTCTTGAGGTTATGAGTGATAATGCTTTACATTTACGAGGAATAAATGTATAAATTACACTCCAAATGGTAAATTTTTTTGATAAATTATCAAAAGCTTCCCCACCTATTTGCAGCACAAATAACAGTTATAAAACAAGTTTTGCAAACTTATTCCAAAGTCGTACTTTATCAAATCGATGAAAAGACGACTTTAAAGTTTCAGAACTTTCTCAGCTCGTCTTTCTCCACACATTACACATAATTTGTCTTTTTTCGCTTGAATCCTTTCCAGTATCTCCAAAACAGACTGTAACTAACACGGTCAAAAGAACGTCCCTGTACGCGACACAATACCGAGGCCTTCTCCTTTGTTTCGTGCATTCAATAAAACACATTTAACCAAACAGTTTAAAATCACATCAAGACTATACCGCTGCAGCTTTT
The DNA here is from genome assembly GCA_032357445.1 of Enteromius radiatus. Classification (NCBI taxonomy): domain Eukaryota; kingdom Metazoa; phylum Chordata; class Actinopteri; order Cypriniformes; family Cyprinidae; genus Enteromius; species Enteromius radiatus. The sequence continues at coordinate 6,219,492 of JAUCMS010000049.1, forward strand.
CCAGACCTGTCACCTCACTTCACCTGCCACCACCGGTCACACAGTCAGTGTGTGTGTGTGGGTTTTTTAAGTTCTTTAAGACACCCAGTTGCTGTCCAACTTTAGTTTTATTCTGTGTTAATTACAAAAGTACCATAAACAACAAACAACACTTTATATATATATATATATATATATATATATATAAAACAGCACATTATAAACTAAGCTATCAAGCATGACAGCTTCTCAACTTTTAACAGTTAAAAAAAAAAGTAAAAAAAAAAAAAAACTTACTCGACGGCTGCTAAACATCCGAAATATAGAGACATTCAAGCTCGCAAAAATCTCAATCAAAGAGTTTCTGCTGCCTTGAAGAAAAAGTCTCATGTAAGCAGCAGAAAAGCTTTTTTTTTGCCGGCAGCTGGACCAAACTAAGTTAATACAGAAAGCGGCATAACTGTTTTACAAAATACAAGCAAATAAGACTAATCTGATATCAAATGTGTTTAAAGAGAAGACGTTTATGTGTCGTATTAAAGTCCAAACAGCTCGGAGTCGCACAGTAGCAGTCGAGCAAAGAGTTTTTATTTTGTATTTGACGAGTTGTTGCTCTTTAAAGAACCCGGGGTGCTACATCGAGAACTCTTTCATCTTTAAATAACCATAAAGCAAGCGAATCAGAAACGATTTCTCTGCTGAATCTGTAAAGAACTTTATTTTAAAGAGTGCAAGCGGATCATATGTGCACAACATTGACTCGACGTAACGTTTTCTTGCATGCACAGCGCTTAACTTGCTAAATATCAACGTCCGTGCCCGTGCAAAAAGCCGCTAGAATAAAATACAACTGTATATTAATGTGCACAAGAAACATTAATGTGTGTAAGGTGGGCGCCATCCGCCATGTGGTATTTCAGTTGGCTCTGTCAGAGCAGAAATGCCTTAGTGCACACTAAGTTACTTGTCTTATGCAAAGGTTAGTCCCTATCCGCGCTGTCCCGGCCAAAGACACCGCTCAAACGCAACAAACAGAGTTAATAATAGATGAAAATGTCACTTACCTGTGTTAGGCATAGCGGAGAATACATATCTGTCGGTTTTAACTCTTGAATTGGCGATGTATATGTTGTGTGTGTGTGCGTGTGTGTGAGTGAGGGTGTGTATGTGTGAATGTATGGGGTGTGTATGTATATGTGTGTATGAAAAGAGAAAAAAAGAGAGACAGAGAAGAAGGGAGAGAGGGAAAATAAAGCCTTGCTTCTTGCTTTCACATTTCCAACTCTGCGAAGTGCGCGCGACGCTTCAGCGCTCCATAGAGCTGAACTTTAACCCCGCCTCGAGTTACACACATCTACTGTACTGTACTGTTAAAGCCGTATATCCAAACTTTCGGCATTATCATCAAGTGCAGCCTTAGAGAAAAGTCCCGACGACGGATGGATGGAAGTACGCGGAGATTTCAGAGAGCCATAAGTCAAACTGTGGTGATGAAGCGCCGAGAAGAGCGATTATTTCATCTTGCGGTCATCTGAATAGAAAAAACGATAGAAAAAGTCGTCCGGATGCGTTACAAAACTCGCGTTTGATTCATTCTTCGCTGTCTCTTATAGCGCCTCGCCTCGCCGCGCCGCGCTCTTGCATCCGCCGTGAGGCATGTGGCGGTGCGAAGCAAAACTGAGGCGGATTTACGAGCAGCGAGCAGGGCTCGGCATGCTTAGGAAGATTGTAATATCCTTAAAACCCCCTGTTGCAAAAGCTGCCACTTGTGTCGTGGTTAGTTTCGACCTGAGAGAGGGGGAGAGAGAGAGGCAGAGAAAAAAAGTGAAGCAAGCGCACGACTCGAGTCCGCTGAGACGAAGCTCCCGTTCACTTTTGCCGTTCAAACTCTTGGGCTCTTCCATCAGCACAGCGCCCTCAATATCGGCACGAGAGCCATACACATGCGGGACAAGGGAAATGTGCACTTCCAATGCCGTTGCGCTTCGTGTGCACCAAGTATTTTAACGCAGAAAGTGCGACAATAAATTAGCGTGCAGTTGATATTGTATGCACCGAATTGCTTCTCATTTTCTTTTTAACAATAAAATAAAGAAGTAGGCTACTTTTGAGATATAAACGTTTGGGAAAATAAGAATAGGCTACAATAATTTCTGATTTTACAAATCAGCATTCAATTTAATGCAGCTCTTGCAAAAAGGTGCGTTTCTATATGCATAATAAACGTAAATACTAAACCAAATGCGGTCATATTTAATAGTTAAACAAAAAAACACTGATTAAAAAATAAAATGCTGCGTATCTTTAAATAGCCTACACATTGGCATGTAAACAACCAATCAGCTGCTTTAAAGTGCACGAGCTTTAATTATACAGCATAGCATAACAATCCTTGCTTCATTTCGAGAAAGTAAGCGAGATTCATATTTACTGCTAATTAATTTTATATTTAACTAAAAGAACCAGTTCAAAAGAGTCAATCACCTGGGAACCGAACAATCCTGGTCACGCCGTATGCAGTTGATTCACTAAAAGAATCGACTCAAAAGAGTCATTTGTGTGAGAATCGAACTACACTTTTTGCGTTTTGTGTCTAAAATTCCGTAAAAAGAGCGTCATTCATTTGGTAACCAGACTTTACTGCTCGCGCTATGTTTTGAATCCACTAAAAGAAATAAACAGCAACGTACGTTTGAAAACATTAACGGCATCGAACGTTGCGTTACGAATTATCGCGGGATAAGTGGCTTATAACTCTATAAAAGCGTTCTTTCCAATAGCAAGACATAAATTATGGCTAGGTTTTTTTTTTAACGTAGCCTATTTCTATCCGAACCCCAAGAATGTATATGCAGTATTTTTTTCCTCATGTGTTCAACATTGTTTAAGAATATTTTCAACCTGCCAGTTATAAGCACCGGTGTTTTCAGCATCATCATTCATTTCTGTGAGGCCTGTCTTTAAAGTATTTCAGACCTGATGTGCAACTGGCACTTTCTTAACAATATATGTCTGTTAATATTTATTCCTGTGATTCTGATATTCAAAAGAGCTCAAGAAATATACCACACAAAATGAAATTGGGAATGTTTTGTCCAAAAAAAAAAAAAAGTCCACCTGAATAACCTCTCTGTTTTAAAAGTAATAAATGGACACTAATGGACAGGAAAGCGACAGCCAAATGCAATGTTATGTTTCTAATCACGTGTACCGAACGTGCAAACATTAATAAGCAAACCTAGTTCATGTAATTAGTTTGGTTGGCACTCAACAGCGTTTTATTATTAACCAACTACTCTCGCCTGTTAGTCAATCGGGCGCCCCCTAGAAAACGGCAAAGTGCAGGCTTCATTTCAGTGCACACAGAAAAGTGCTTTCCAGCAACACAGGATCTATTCTAAATGAAATATCAGTCTGCTGGAGAGAAAATAACTCTAGGTTATAATTCCATAAACTCAAGCATTTGAGGAGCGTCGCAATTTGTGCGCGCATCAAACCGTGTAAAAAACACCAAGGTGACTTTAAGATAGCTGATGATTAACAAAACACTGCGCACGATAGAAATGATATGAAACTGGATATTAATTACGCTCGCATATCACAGTCACACTAACTTGCTGCAGGTGCACGTCAGTCCCTCTGGTGTTTTCATGAGCTACTCTGTGATTGGGCAAAACGGTAAAATTCAAAGCTCACGACGTCGCTATTGGGCAAGTCGCACGCGCATGTGACGGCAACCACTCCCGCACGCCGCGAGACAAACTCCCTCAGACACTCGGTTTGTCGGTAAACAGCCTCGCCGAAACACAAATAAATTAGACTGGGAATAGAGAGAGCGCTTATCTTCATGATATCAGACTTTCGTTTTGTTTTGACAGCCTGGCGGGAATGGAAGGGCTCGAAATACGCGGTCTTTCACTCCTGGCGTTGAAATGTGTCGCCTCAAACTTTATAACTATAAAACTGACACATTTTAATTACAATAAAATAGAAATAAAAGCAATTATTTTGCATTTTGATATTTCCAAATACCTTACTGTCTTGAGCTTGAGGTAAAACAAAGCTGCATTCATTTCATCAAGCTCCTGTCAATCACTGATCTCAACAGCATATATAAGATGTGTTTGACTTGAAATGCGCAATCAGATTTTTTCACACACATATAACAGAACATTTCAATTATGTACACAGAATTTTTTGCTTTTCCATTTCTCAGAATAATCCTTCAGAAACATGCACACACAATAGGCTAGTTTTTTTTAATAAAGCAAATGAAACATAGCTTTTGCTTTTCTCAAAACACAAAAACGTTCGTTTCAGCTCCTGAGTATTTGACAGCTTCCGGGTGTGCACTTGGTCTGCAGCACAAAAGTTGAAATCGATTACGCAGGTCGCGCTCGTTTAACTCCGAAACGCAGTAAATTGAATGGTAACTTTAATATTGAACGGTAACGCTTGTCAAGTCTTGAAACGGGAGTCGTGTGGCATCGTTAAGTTTTCCACATCAGCTGCGTGTCACCTATACTCCACAGCCTTTACAAAACCTAAAAGCGGCCTAGAAAATCCACGAGAATTGGCTCAATTATTATTAATAGTCTGGGTTTTACTTTGTAATGTCATCACAAATGCGAAATTACATGTTTATTAATAAACACTGGTTATTATTTGACCTGTGGAGCTCTCCAAATGCCTACTCAGGCCTAAAAAAGTGCTGAGAGCTGAATTCAAAACTCCAGTCAGAGATATTTAAATATTTACAATCAGAGATAAGTGCCCGTGCTTCGTTTAATTCACATTTAAGCACTGATTTCAGCACTGATTGGCTGAACAGCGCCTATAGGCCTGATGACTGTACATTGACGAAGTTCGCGCGAAGAAAAACATCAAACAAAAAGAAAGCTCTTTTAGGATTGTGACAAATAAACAGATTAGCTAAATATTGAACAGAAATTTACATAACCTTTGAAAAAGTGCAAATCAATGCCATTGCACGTGGTTACCTGACCCTGCTTTTTTTTTTACACTTGATCTGGGCTTCAACATGACATTTAATTACATCTATTCAGACTAGTCTAGAATAGGCCTAATTCAAATCGTGGTATTCTAAAATAAAAATAAAATATACCGTATGTAGTGTGTTTAGTAACACAATAATTAATGAGCTAAAACGTACACCGTCTATTCAGGTTTTTTTTTTTTCTTTTTCTGTCGGCCTTTATGAAGCAAGACGAGTGTTATCAAGCGAACAATCTTGCATAAAATGAAATAAAAATCACTACATTTAAAATAAAAATCTACAAACTCACATAATTTTGTCTCGTCTAATTGTGGCAGACATTAGAGACGCCTTTATAGTATTTTCTGCCAAGTTCTAGGAGAAGGCACTGAATGCCAAGGCAACTGTGCCAAGGCTTTTGGAGGCTGAGTGGCAAAGACGAGGCAAAAACTGCAGTGTGTAAAGGACAACGGAGCGAACTGCAGGGACCGAACTCTTCGAAACAAATTAGAATTTGGGTTTTATTGTGCATTTTCAGCTCGTTTTTAAATGTGGCCAAAATCACGGGAGCAACTCAGGTAAGCAACCTAACCCACTTCGATGGAGTTTCTCCCTAACTTGTGTGGTGGACGTGAGTACAAATCACTTTTTATTTTTGCATTATTAGCACAAAAGAAAGAAACTGAATATAGGGTACATCTGCAAGGTTTTATTTGAAAATGCGGCTTTTAGCTCATCGCTGCCAGACACGCGCGCGCGCGCGTGCATGTGTGTGTGGAGAGAGAGAAAAAAGTTTAACTGAACATCTCGATAGTCTTCAGGGTTAAAAAGGCATAAAACTCAGCGTTAGATCGCCATCTAATGAAAAACTATCCTCAATTTGACTACAACGTAAGTAAATAAAAATGAAGCAAGTTGGTAAATGTTGTTTATCCCGTTTAAGAGCAGGCAAACTAATAAAAAAGAACAAACAAGCATTTTTTTAAATAAATCACTTCAGCATTTATCCATCTGCGAGAAATTGAACTAATGATTTATTTAGTAGCCTATACTAACACTTATAAATTCGCTTGAATGACAATGTCTGCTATATTTTTAAAAGTAAGATTTTTTTATATCACGCAAGTCTTAATGAAACTTTTCTTTAAAACATATTCTTTTAAAAACGCATATCCTCGCGTGCAGCTCTCACGATAAAGCACGTATCTGAATTTATATGCAAATAAATTAAACAAGGACTCGAAATATTGACGTATTTAAATGATTGTAGTTTGCATAAAGGCACTCTTGTCGAATTCAGCCGTTCTGTTTATGCAGGATGCGTCAGGTGAAAATTATCAGCTCAAATCACGATCAAATCAAAACAAAAATAAAATAAGCATACACAGGCAATGCGTAGCTATAATGAAAGAAACACGAAGCCATAAAGAGATAAATTACTCTAATATGAGGGGAAAAATGGACGCTTTCACTGTAATCGTGTCTAGTAATTAAAGAGAATAAAGTAGTTTTAGTTAAGGTTTTTGTAAAGGTGACTGAAAAAAATAACATCATCTAATGTAGTACAGATAGGTAGTACAAATATCAAATCAAATAAAGCAAAACATAAATAATGCTGCTGCTTTAAACCCAAATGTGAAAATATTACTTAAAATTAAAATTAAAGAAAAAATACATTAACATAAAAACAACAACATTATTAAACTATACTGCTATTTGTATTATTAGAATAACGATTCATAAACGTATTACCTCATGCATATAATCCCAAAACATAGTGTTATGGTAATAGTGTCATACCAATAATTAACGATTTCATTATTATTATAATAGCTCTTGTTATAATTATTAATATCATTTAGAATATAAATGATTATTTATAATCGACTCAATGCTTATCATAAATCATTAATTTAGCCCGAAGTCTTTTCTCATACTAACCGGTCAGCCATCAAATATAGGTAGAGACTCCACCTAGAGGCTGCAATCTGAACTGAAGCCAAGATTATATATAATATAGCCTATAATTCAATATATAAATACATTCAAATGATAGTGGTTAGGGGTAGGTGAGTTCCAGTTTCCTTCTTGATATATTTCAGTATTTCTGGATGAATTGTAATTGAAGTGCTGTATTATTTACGAGAAAACACGTGGTCGATATTCCTGTTAGTTTTAGTACCACGCTGCTATATATATATATGCTTCATGTTCTGGAGTGAACTGGAGATGTGGAACTAATTCACCTTTTTTCCTGCATTCCGTTAAAAGCCACAAGAGGGGGATCTTTCTATACAGAAGCCCCTTTGATATCCAGTTCAGCCGGAGTGCTTTGTCCATCAGTGTTGTACAATATGCACTGCAATAAAGAAAAGCTGGAAATTAAGACTGATTTTTCTTGATTATTTAAACCGGTTTTGGGAATGATAAAAGCCGTCCTGTCCAGGTGACGGTGTAAATGCCACCCAAGCTCGGGAGTCCCGCACTCAAACGGAGGGGCAGGGGTTTTTTTTGGGTGGGATGATGAGGGGAACAGTTCTGCTTAGGCTGCCGGAGGGTAATAACATTATCCAGAGCTATAGCAGCTTGCCTTCGGGGCTTTGCCAAGCCTGGCCTTATGAATAAACAACAAGAAACACGACAGAGGATCTCCTTACTCTCCATCTATTGTGCTTTTAAATAGGCCCGAGCTTTAATACGCTCTGAAAACCGACAGGTGACTTTTGAAGGGAGGCCGAAATGTTTATAAAATGATGGTGTGTTTTAAAGGCATATTCTGGGTTAATACGTAATGGTCATTATGGTGGACCATTTGTAAGCATTCAATTTCTCACTGTTTCTAGATGTGCAAGATGTAACCAGTAAGTGATTATATTGAAGTGTTAATTTCTTCCAAAAATGCATTAAAAAATAAAAGACGCAAACCATTTTAAAGTGAAACGAGCCACTTATTAACCTTTGCTGTGTTAAGATACGGCGATTATGCAATTTTATCACCATAAAAACACTGTAAAGCCTAAATAACTGTAAAAGTGATTTAACAGCTTTGCAGGTTTAGTAGTTTTATTAAATAATATTCATATCTTTGTTTAACCTCTCAAAAAAGGGCCTCATTTACATCCATTGGAAGTTCCTCAAAAGCCTAAAAATTATTTTCTAAGGAAATAAAACAAAGATTACAGCAAAATGCTATTTCAGATTTTCACTTCAAATTTTTATATTTAATTCAATTTTTAGTAGGTTAAAAAAAAAAAAAAAAATTTGTAGTTATCAACATTGCTACCAGTGTTATTTTAGTATTAATTATGTACTATTTATTAGCAATTTTAATAAAAAAATAATGTGCTTTTTAATAGCTATTAATTTCTAATATTATTAATATTTTTATATATTTTAATTTTAATTGAGGTTTTTTAATCTGTTTTAGTTTCAGTAATTTTAGTACTGCTACTTTATTTCAGCTAGCTGTCAACTTATTTTTTCGTAGTGCTTAATTTTTCTTTTAATAATTTTCTCATGTGCATTTTTGTTACGATTTACTTTGCAATATCTCAAAATTCTTTCTACAGCAAATAATATTTTCAGTTTAACCTTTTTTTATAATTTCCATTTTAGTGCATGTTTTAGTAAATGTGCTTTTGTCATTTTTATTAGCTTTAATTTGCAACTTGCTTAGTTTTATTTTTAATTCAATTTTAGTTTTAGTAATTTTAGTACCGCAACGTTCATCAACTTTTAGAATTTTCATTTAAGCTTATAAGTGTAATAGTTCACCTAATAATTTACTTTTGTTATGATATTCGATTTTTAAATAGTTTTTGTTGTCAATAGCAACACCGCATTCCATAAATTCCATCACTGACTTGCACAGAACTTGGAATGTTCCTTTGAAATCTAATAAATCATTCAAATAAAGCCGTTTTCTAAATTTTTCGACCTGTCCGATTTCAGAATGAGCATTTTCTAGTTTAATCAGCGTTGAGAGTGTGTGTTTGTGTTTGTAAGGGTGAGACGGGGTGGGGGAGGTGTGCTGGTGCTGGTTTGGAAGCCTGTGGGCTCCACCTGCTGCCACTGAGATGCCAGCGCTGGAATACGGCCAGGATTGGTCCACAGTATTACCCCCACACACACACACACACACACAAGAGATGTGTGAGTCAGGCCTGCACGGCACTCTCTCCTCATTCACAAACACAAAGCTAACAGGCACTACTCCGCTCGCATTCGCTGCGTGTTGTTCGATAAATAAAGTGAGGGTTTTTTTCCCAAGCGCCACAAATACTGTGAACAATAGGACTGATGTGGTGTTTAAAGGCCTGTTTTCACTCAGACAGATTGGGCGTAGATTAATGAAGAGCGGTGCTTACGCCGGTTCTAATGAGTGCGGTGCGCTGCAGACAGAGGCCTTGATAAGACGAGAGGCAGTTGTGAGAATAAAGAGGAGTGAAAGGAGACAGATGGGCCTTACGACGGTGTGAGGAGACAGGAAAAACACACATGAGGAGCCATGAAGAGTAACTCAGTGACTGTGTGTGTGTGTGTGTGTGTGTATACAGTTGTCTTCTGTGAATCCGCATAGGTTTTAGGAGAAATTGTTAATAATTATAAAATGCCCTTATTTTTGCTAGCAGATAATGTCAACATTAGAAACAAATGCTGTAAGGGTATACTTTAGAAATGTATAACAAGTAAAAAACTTAATTTTTGACCAAATATCAAACATTTCTAAAATGCAAATCTATGCTTTGACATTTTTGTTCATTTAATAGATCCTTGGTTAATAAAAATATTAATTTCTTTCAAAAAAGACAGAAGAAAACTTTTGAACAGTAGTGTAACAGTAAACTACTGTAACAGTACTTTTGAACATTATCATCCATTTTAAATAAACTGTTTCCAACACTGATAATAAAAAAATCAGCATATTAGAATCATTTCTGAGAGGATCATGTGACACTGAAGACTGGAGTAATGATGCTTTGTATCACAGGAATAAATTACATTTCAAAATATATTCAGAACAGTTTTTTCTGGATTTTTAATCTAATAAATGCAGCCTTGATGAGCAGAAGAAACATCTTAAAAAAAAAAATAGTGTAAGCCCAAAATAGTGTAAGCAACCAAAAACGTTTCTTTTGGATGCGATTAATCATTTGACAGCACTGGACACACACACACACACATAAAAAAAAATGTATATGACTATTTCTGATCTTTGGATAAATTACAGAAATCAATAAAAAGTTAACAAGAAATTGCACGCACAAAGAGTTCAATTTCTAGCAGATGAAATATTTGATAGCTCTACATATCAAAATAGATATTTAATAAATAATTTAAGGACATGCTGTAACTAATTGATTTATTTCCATGCTTGGAAATCATGATTTTAAAATTGTGATATTTCAATTCTTCCATATATGTGGAAATCAAGCATTACCCACCCTTTTCACAGAACATTATTATCTGGATGTGATATCAAAGTTAATAACTGTGTCTTTTGAAGATTTAGCCTAGTAATTTAAATTACTCTTAATACCACGTGGCATTTCCAGGTTTCTATGACTTCATAGAACTGTCAACATCTACTGTGCAACAAATTATTCAATTTGAGGCACACAGAATCCAATAAAAACTAAATATCGACATAATCACTGAATACATGGGAATTCCAACAAAATCAGTTCTAAGAAATCATGCCACGCGTGTCCGCCAATGTCCAGAACTCACGGAGAGGCTTTCTTAAAAACAAGCCTCCAGGCAAGTACGGTCCATATGCAAGCTGTTGCAATAGCCAGGCATATGCTGGGTATATATAACACGTTTTCACCCTCCCCCTCATTCCTTCTGTTTGATCGCGGCGCAGACCGCCAGGAGCACACCAGACCGCATGCTCACTGTTCATCGCATACGTGCGTTCATTCAGCACAGACACGGCCGCATAAAGGACGCGAACATCAATGGAGAGAGTCACGGTGAGAACGCAAAAAGCATCAGGCGCACACACAAACAGCCTCACGTACACAGACAAGCAGATGTGCGAGGCAACCTACCCACCCTAAACACTTTAAAAAACACTACGAGACACCTGACAGCTGTTCCTGGCTGGAGGAAGGAAAAAAAAATAAAAAATGGAGAGGGAACGTTTTGCAGCTCGGAGAACACAGCTGGATATGGAAACAAGTCCCTCTCCCAACGTACACACGCTCGGCTCTCAGCATGCAGGAACCGACAGGTGACGGAGATGAAAATTAACTACAAGAATGGTCCCAAGCGAGTTTCCTTATTACGCCATTGAAAACCCTTCGATACAAGCGGACCGAAGGAGTGTAGAAATGGATTCAAGACTGGCCAAGTGCTTTAATAACTTCCTGTCTTTTTGCTTAATATTGGTCTAATAAGGAGGCAAAAGTGAACAAAACGTAATAATGAGGTGCCACCGTTTCCATTAGACGCTAGTTAATTCATTTAGAGATGGATCCCAAGCAAATTCCTATATTGCGCAACTGTAAATTCTTCAACACATGTAGACTCCTGATCACTGAAAAGTAGACACTGGGTACGCCAGTTTAAGACTGAGCTCTCTCTTTAATTCTTTTATGTCTTTTTCCAAAATTAAAGATAATGTGAGAATGGCTAGCTTTCAACTTGGCTTGACTACAAACAGAGGGTCAGTGATGTGCTGTCTGCTATTTTAATAAGGTGCATGTAAAGTCACCGACTTTAGAGCGCATCGAAACAAATGCATTTTCATAACAGGCATTCATGTACATGATCAGAAGGCAAAGGAAATTCTCATATTTATCTCATATTACAGCACTCTAAATCCTTCTACACAAGCAGACTCTGTTGATCATTACGACATGGATTACATCAGTTCAAAACCAAACTCTTTATTGTATAATTTCCTTTATATCAGTCAAATCAAGTTCTGAAGATGAACAGAGATCTTACGGGTTTGGAACGATATGAGGGTGAGTAATAAATGACAGAACTATCTCTTTAAGCTGTAGATGGGACCAGCACTTTTGCGTTAACCATGGGTTCCATGATAACTGATCATTCTACTTCACTCCCAGGTTAAAGGGACAGTTCACCCCCCAAAAAAGAACAAATCTATCTATTAATTACTCATCCTCATGTTGTTCCAAACCCATAAGACCTTTGTTCATCTTCGGAACACAAATGAAGACATTTTTGATGAAATTAAAGAGCTTTCTGATGCTGCATAAACAGCAACGCAACTGAAATGTTCAAGACCCAAAAAGGAAGTAAGGATATTATTAAAATAGTTCATGTGAAAGCAGTGGTTCAGCCATAATGTTATGAAGCTACGAGTATATATACAAAAAGTTCTGCGAAAAGAACACAACAGGTAAATATCGTTATTATCGCCGTTTTCCATGTTTGCCGAGTAAATATTTCCACTCGTGCTTTTTAAAAATGTCAGTGTTTTGTATGCGTTCGGCTAATCAGCGTATATTTTAGACCCTACTCTGAAGTAGGCGTGGCACAAACACATCAAATATGTATGAAATTCCACCAATCGTTTAGGAACTATAAAAAAGGTTCTTTAGATAACGCACATAACAATAAACAGTTGCTCTGTTATGACTTTGTCTCCACTGTATCATTCTTGTAAAGCACAAGAAAAAAAAAAAGACGTAATAAATGACGTGAGAATGACCTAACTTTCAACTTGACTCCCAGCTAAAGCTGCAGACACGGCGCCAACGAGATGTCGTCCGTCATTTCGATAAGGCGCGTGAAAAGACTCCTCAGTCATTGATTTTGGGGAGTAATGCAGCTGATGCGCGATCATTAGGCTTTCATGTGTACGATCAGAGGTGTGTGGCAGTGCCAGGCCTATTGTGCCCATCTGCAGCAGACAGAGACAGACAGGCCATTCGGGGGCCTCTCCTGCGGTGTGACTAACTCATGACGACAGTGCCAGGGATGAAGAGGGCCCCGGCCCTGCCAAGGGAACCACCGCTGCTTGCCTCCACTCAAGGCCGTCTTTGTTGTGGCTTCACTATCTTCCCACAACATACGCTTCTATCAAACCCACGCTGGCAATATCCTACTGGAAAAAAAGAGAAACGTGAAATCCGCTTTTCGCAGCTATGTGTGTAATGTCTTCATTTGCCGTGTGGATCTGTCTATCTCTATTTACTGGAGGAGAGGGATTTATTTCTGTTTGATATGTGTGGTTCATACTGTAATGTACTAATACGGTGAGAGAGGGTGAAAAAAGATAGGGATGCTTTTCTGGGAATCTTACATGAGGGGGGAGCACCAGATTTGAAAGAATTGAGTCTGAAAATTGAGGGAAAGAAACACTAAACCTGTTTGCTATGTGTGATGTAAAAAACGTATATATTATATATATATATACAATGTGTATGTTGTACAATTCTAGCCTTTGTGTGTTTATTTTGAGTGAAATTATATGCACATGTGTGACCCTGGACCACAAAAGCAGTCCCAAGTGTCAGTTATTCTAAATTGAGATTTATACATCATCTGAAAGCTGAATAAATAAGCTTTCCACTCATTTGTAAGGACAGTATTTGGCCAAGGTACAGCCATATGAAAAAAAAAAAAATGCAAATATTGAGAACATGCCTATTAAATTTGTTCAAATGAAGTTGTTAGCAATCAAAAATTAAGTTTTAATATACTTGCAGCAGGAAATTTACAAAACATGTTAATATCCTAATGATATTTGGCCAAAAGGAAAAATCTATAAATTTGACCCATACAATGTATTTCACAAGACTAGTATTGTGCTCCAGGGCCACATAAACATTTCACTGTGTTATTTTATTTGACATGCAAATTTTGTCTAATAATTGTAAAACGTAAAATAATAATAATAATGAAGCATTTTAATAAGTAAATAAAAGAAATGAATGAACACTATTGGAAATCATATTGATTATCAGTATTGCCCATATTTTTATTTCATCGCTAATGAGATGCATATATTGACAAGTAAAATAAAAAATAAAGACAAAACTAGCAGAAATGAGCTTGATTCTAAAAATGCACTTATTGTATTTCTTATGCCTTATTTTAGATATAATAATTATTCTAAATTAACAAAAACATACAAAAGATAAATAAACCAAACATCTATAAATGTTATTCCATTTATGGAAAGGCTTTGATTCTGTTTTAGTGCAATGTCTCCCTCTATTGGTCAATCACGGTAATTGCACTAAAATGGTGCAATTGAATTTAACTAATAATATTTTCTCAAGGCATGCAAAACACAGTTATTGCAAAAGGAAAAAAAAAAGTTATTAAATGCCAATATTAAACTGCAACAGACTTTGCAATATACTCTCTCTCCACTTTTTTCCTGGATGTCCTTCTTACTATTCTTTAGGTCAAGACAGGATTGTGAGGCTTCCAGAATAAATCCCTCAGATTACACTCCCAGCAACCGCTTTGAACGCAGAAGCTCTATGTTCTGAGAACAGATGTTCATATGCATTCCAGTCGAATGTTCAAACACAGCACACATACCATTTTCCTTCTCTTTTCACTACCTTTTGTTTGAATTCTTAGACATGTACAACATACGCATCCTTACTGTACAATGTTTACTACGACATTGTATATATTATATTTAAATGTGACTTAAGTACCTGTAAAGTTTATCCACATCTCGTTTTATTGTCTTCTAATGCCTCTTGAAGAGCAGTGGTGGATGGGCAGGTAAATAAATGAGGTGCCTTGCCAGAGCAGGGGTAAAACAAATGAACATGGCAGGGGTAAAAACCTAAAAAGACTTCTACTCTGGATGAAGGATACAGGTGGAGAATTGGAACAGCATCATTTACTTCACCCAGCCCAGTGAGGAGCAACAGAGTGCGTCTGTCTCCACATCTCAAACCTGTACACCAATCTCCTAGGTGAAGTTTCATACTCGTCTTTGGTGTGAGTCCAGGAAAAGCTTAAATATTGTATCAAAGCATCTGTAGGAGAAGCTAAGCTGCTTCAGACAAGCTGGGAAGATCGCTCTCTGAATGTTTATGTTTGTTTTCACAAATAATTTCATTTGAAAATACTTATTACTTAATATTAATTAACATAAAAAAAAAAATATATATATATATATATATAGTAAAATAAATAAATTAATAACAATATTACCTCAACATGTGAGGATAGATGCACTTAATAGATGTCTTAAGTTAATTGATAATAGGTAAAAAATAATATGACCTATGTGAAAGATGCTGTAAATGTTAATAATAAAAAACAAATATAAAAACAAAATAAATATTTTGTTGAAGTAAAAAATGTAGATACAACTTTTGCATAAATGATCTAAATAAATACTGTCTGTATGTCATTAATGGTTAATTTGGAAATATTAAATATATTTAAATATGATAAAAACATCAAAATTAAACAAAATTCTTGAATTAATAAATGAAACTATTTTATAACAACGTCAAATAATAACTGATATAATCATGATGAGATGTTGCAAGGGACAGATGTACTCATGTCACAAGTTCATTGACCCCGAGGTACAAAATATGAACTAGTTGAAGTCACAAATTTGCATACTGTACACAATCTGATAAATGTGAATTATTTACCAATATAAGAGGGATCATACGAAATGCACATTATTGTATCTGCTGTTCTTCAGAAAAATCCTTTAGGTCCCACAAACTCTTTGGTTTTCCAGCATTTTTGAACCCTTTTCTATAGTGACTGAATGACTCATATGCATCTATTACAGAAGGATCAAACACTCACTGATGCTCCTGAAGCCATAAAGAACCAGGGGGTGAAAACTTTTGAACAGAATGTAGATGTGTACATTTTTCTTATTTAGCCTTTTTTCCCCATTTAGTACTGCCCTTCAGAAGCTACAGAAGATTCTTACATGTTTCCCAAAAGACAATAGTTAAATTTACCCTGATCCTCAAATACAAAATGTTTTCACAACCCGGCTTTTAATGCATTGTGTTTCCTTCTGGAGCATCAGTGAGCGTTTGAGTCCCTCACTTGTCCTCAGTGTGATAATATGGATCTCAAAATCATACAGTCACTGTTGGAAAGGGTTCAAATGCACAAAAATGCTGGAAAACCAATGAGGACCTAAAGGATTTTTCTAAAGAACAGCAGGCAGTTTAACTGTTCAGGACATACAAGAGACAACTATCACAAAAAAAAAAAAAAAAAACTGGGTCA
The DNA here is from genome assembly GCA_032357445.1 of Enteromius radiatus. Lineage (NCBI taxonomy): Eukaryota > Metazoa > Chordata > Actinopteri > Cypriniformes > Cyprinidae > Enteromius > Enteromius radiatus. The sequence goes on from JAUCMS010000049.1 coordinate 6,235,684, forward strand.
ATTTTATAAAAACATATCTTGTGAAATATCTTATTCAGGTCAGTTCTAACAAACAATAACATGCATTTGGTATGATCCCTCTTATTTTGGTCAAATCTGCCAAGCACTGAACATTATCAAATAGGAGAACAGAGTGATGGTAATGTATAATGACAAGATTAAACTATTTATTTATTAAATGCAGAGACATAATGGGTCTGTAATGGGCAGATGTGTAGTCTCTTCAACATGTCATTTTGTGTTTGTTGTCTACTGAATACGTGTCTTTAGTGTTCTACCAGCTGTATGACTGACAGCAAGATTCAAAACATAGGATTCATGACACACAACCTGCTAAAACCAAACGTGAGGTTGACTGTATACGGCAGGAGCAAAGTGTGACGGCGCAACAACACGAGGATCTAAACTCGAGGGAGTGAAGGTGACGGGCCAGGCAGACCACACACAACTTGGACAAATTAGAGAGGAATTCCAAAGGAAGTGTTTAGTTTTCAGCTTCACTTTCAATAAAGCTGACGCGCCGCGTGTGCGTTTGATTGCTACCTCCACCCGTTCCCTGCACACGCATACGCTCCATCTCTTGCTCTGTCTGCTACCTGAGCCCTCTCCGTATCTAATTTTCTTCATTGCAGCATTAAATGGATGTGCCCTCTCCGAGGAGTGGGTCAGCACTTATTTCCGCACAAGTTAATGAAAAGCACATGGCTCGGGTCCTGTTTTAGTAAACCTCCTCCTCCCTCTGGTTCATCCATCTCTTGCCAAACTTACTCTTGCTCTCGATGGATGATGAACCGAGCTCAACCCTGAAGGCAGCAGACTAAGGAAAACACAAAACCGCCTGAATCCAGAGGCCGATGCCAAGTGAAAGAATATATATCACTGCCCATCTGCATGGCTGTCAGTACCTACTAAGACAGCTTTACCCCCCAATAAACAGACCAAATGGAAGGAAGCGCAATACCAAATACGGCATCTAGTCTCATTTTAGTCACTTCAATAGGAATCTGCACAACTGGAAGTTTTGTGCTGGTTTTGTAATGGTACTGTAGTGAACGCGAGTTCGAAATTGTTGTATAAAGTCATTACTTTTGTTTTCTTTGCACACAAAAAGTATTCTCGTAGCTTGTTGAAACACTGATTCCACATGGACTGAACATGTCAGTTGTGCTGCTGTCTATGCTTTAAAAGAAAGATCTCGAATTTAATCAGAAATATCTTAATTTGTGTTCTGAAAATGAACAGAGGTCTCATGGGTTTGGAAGACATGAGGGTGAGGAATTAATGACAGAATTGACATTTTTTAAATGAAGATTACAGTCGAAGAAAGCTTAACACCAAATACGCCATCAGTAGTCCCATTGTAAGGTGCAATCACATTTACTGTAGATTTCCGTGAAATTTCACAGGTGAATTCCAGTAACTTCAATTGGAAATTAACTTCAAAAACTTAATGGATTCAAAATCTGTTTTTGCATGCAAAACTTGCATAATTCGTAAACCTCACTACACCTTTACAGTTAAAATATATCAATTTAACTCCTGAATTTGCATTTGCTCTTTTGTTGCACAAATTTAAAGCTAAAATAGCTCATTTTATGACACCATTGTTGACAAAACATTCTCCTGATTTGAATGTAATCTCAAAGGATCAGTTCAGATTCTGCCATCATTTAGGGGAGCACATGCTCAGAAGGCCTCTCCTTCTTTCAGGAAATTAACAGTCACATGTCATCATCATGAAATTTTAGGTCAAAAAGTATTTTTTTTATCACCAGAATTTTTTTCATACTGTCTAATCTGTTCAAGTATTGATCTTTATAGTTATATAGTTTGAATATGCAGTTAACAGCTCTTAACAGACCTAGGAATCATGTGTTAAAGCTAATGTGTTAATCTAGAACTGCTAGTTTAAAGAGGGCTGGGGGTGCGGGGTGGGGGGGCAGTTGCAACGCATCGTTGTAACTGTCCCTCATGGCAACATTATTGACAATTAGAAAAAATAGATATAAAGGCAATTCAGTGGTTTGATAAGGAACATATTTCAAAAGCAAAATCAGCCATCCTGACAGATACCCCCGAAAAGGAGGCTTTGGAGGCTTGTTACTACAGTAAACTTGAATGTTATGCCTTTTA
>JAUCMS010000049.1:6242125-6275748 GCA_032357445.1 Enteromius radiatus
TTAGTCCCACTCTTGGTTTTTTTGTTTGTACAAAACGTCCCGGCATAAAGGCCCGTTTTCCCCCCCCCCCCCCCCCTCCCCCTCTACTTTCTGTTGGGACATCTAATCTGGTTCATTAATGCTCCCAGTCGACCATCAGGGCCAGTCTCCCACAGATAGCTCAGATTTCAGCCGCTCGACAGTGGTGCACCTGTGCCATCACCTGCTCTGCACACATTTAGTGCCGTTTTACCAGTACGTAAAGAAGTTAATACTTAAAGAGTATTTTACTGTGGGACTAAAAGGAGCTGAAAATTTCAAGGTGAAAAGCAATCAGCTGAAATAGTTTTTAAAAAATTGCAGCTGAACTAGTTCCGAGCCCCGGTTTTAGGGAGCCTAGAAATGAATCACGATTTCGATCGCACTAAGAGGAGTTTTTTGTAGCAGGCCCAAGAATTACTAACTGTGTCCCTGGAATCAGTGTTGCCACAAACTGGAACTTTTGTCCCAGACCACCATTTAAGGGGCTTGGTTTGGAAAGTGATCCCACATTTAACCAAGGGATTGCACCAGTAAGGCACAAGACTTGGTAACTGCAGCTCGGTTTATATAGATATATTCAGAGTCAACAAGTATGAGAGCAAAAGAAGAGGATCTTTGTCAGGGGAAGCACATTTAGACACGGGAAGATGGAAACAATTAGAGTTAAATGGGACCTGAGTGTGCCAGCGGATGGCTTGGATTTGCAGTAAGGAGGATTCCGGCTGGGCGAATTGATTGCAAGAGGATGTCTCCACTTAGGAAGGCAACGCCCTCACCTTCTCCCGACCACACCGCAACATTTAGGCTCTGGGATAGAGGGTCTGGCTGCCACCCAAGAGCCAGAGGATCGCTGATGGGTCTACACTGCTACCCATTCAACTTCATTTTTTTTTTTGTTTTAAGAAGGATACACAAAATTCTGCAAACGTTCCATTTGCCTTGTTAGTAAGCGCGGCAGTTAAAGAAAAGGATGTAATCTGTGTGGCCCGATTATGCTTATCCAGGCAGATTGGAACCTCTGTTGGCTCCTTTTTTTTTGTTAAATCATAAAACAGACATGAAAGACTTAAACGTATACACTTGGCAAGCTCAAACTCTGTGTGAATGTGCACAAACTGATACCTCGGAAGGTCCAACCAGGTCCAGTCCAAATGCTGCACTTATGAGTGCCATAACTTCAGCATATTCCAGCTCTCGCCCCTGTGCCCTCCAGCGTGGCCCTTGCCAGACAGCAGGAGGACAGCCGGCCCCTCGCTGGCTTGTCCCTGCCAGCATCCCTGGGCCGCAGAGGGGGGCGACAGAGTTCCTGGATGCATCAGGGCTACAGATGTGCTGCCAGCTTTGCCAGGGGTCACCTTGGAGAGGCCCATGGCAGCTTGTCCCCTGGCTCCAGCTGGCTCCCACTTTAATCTGCCCAAAGAGGGGGAGAGCAAGACATCGAGGCAGGAATACAGCATCCCGTACAGGACAAACCATGTGGATACCGCTTTGGGTCTATCCCCTGCTTGCTTTAGCGCTTAAATGCAAAATGGCATAAACCTATATGCATCCTGCAGAAGGGATGCTGGCCTCCAGAGATGCCCCCACCAGCTGTTAAGCCTCCCCAGAGTCATGGGGTCAGTAGCACCCCCTGTTGGCAGCATGTGTAACATGGCGACAGGCTCAGAGGGGGTGGTCATGAGGTGCCCTGCTCTGGGCAGACATAAGTAATGGGGCCTCCCTGCTAGGAAGGCACAGCTCTGAATCAATTTAATTAGATGGGCGGAGCAGGATGAGTAGAATAAAACACACACACCAGGGCTCTTTTTTTTTTTTACATATCATATCATAATTGCTATTTATTTTTACCTAAAACTCAATGTACAAAGATGAAAGAGATGTCGATGCAACCTCTAATTCATTCCACCCTTGAAAATTGCAGGTGGACAGTGATTGAACCGGTAGACTATGTGCAAGTGACACATCTCTGACCTTATGAAAGTAGGCCAATTCTCTCATTATCTGGCAACAAGCGATGTTTCACAGAGGCGATTGCAGTGGTGGTCTTATCATATTTAATCTCCTGATTTCAGTGACATCTGTCCATACTGTCTCTCTCTCACATGCAGTCGCACTGTCCTCTGTATGTCCTGTCTCCATCAACATCGTCACCCAACACTTTTATCTGATCATTCGCTGGTCAGTAATCTCACCTAATCCAGTCAGACACTTTTAATGAATTAAGTGGCAATCTAGATTTTATTTTCAGTAATCATCCACTCATCAGATTGATGGTAAAATCAGACTCTACATCAGATAGATGAGTTTTCTAACATGTCCTAACTAAACTAGGACACATTTGAACTAAAAAAAAAACACAAATGCAGTTTTAAGATGAGTCTAAGGACAAAATGCTGGGGAAAAGCCCTCGCATGTCAATCTTAATGATTTTACAATCTGAGGAAATTACCAATTCTGTATAGAGGACACCAGCATGGCACAAATTAAAGCGTTAAGTGACCAAACAGAATCATTGTGCCAAAATTTGTATTTATACATTTGGACACTTGTTTGGAGATTATTGCTTTACATTTTTCTTAATAATATTGATAAAATAAGTGCTGCTTTGTTTCAATTTATATCATAATATTATTATATATTTATATTAAAATAGAAATTAGAAATATTTGTAAGTATATACATTTAGCAAGTTAATAAAAAAATAGTTTAACTAAATTAAAATTTCATTAATTAAAAAAAAAATTAAATAGAAATGTATATTAAAATACTGCTTAACATGTAGACAATGTATTATAATTTTACATTTATATTTAGCTTGTGTTATGTAATTGCAAGAATGTCATTGCATTATATAAAAAAAAACATCAAAACAAAAGGTTAATAAATAAGATTAATAAATAAATAAAAATATGAAAATGTGCACACTTCAAGCAAAACATTTCCAAAAAAATAATTTAATAAAAAAAGTATTGATAATAAATAAAACACCAGAGGCTCGATTTTACATTTTTTAATGTGACACTTTGCAGTTGTCAAATATTTGTGGAACATGTGCACAGCATGCATTTTCATGCATCAACTAAAAGTCAGCTGATTTAGTTCTGAGAAAACCTTTTCTTTAAAAACACCATTTGAAATGATCAAAAGCAATGCAATTGATTTATTTTCAAGTTACTTTTCAGCATGATTGCCAGCAGGATGTGTGTCAATGTCAGGTCCATGTTGACTTACTTCAATTCAAAGACTTTTTAGTCCTGCAAGTAAGCAGCAAACACTGAATTACACAGCTAAAGGTCTGCTTCAGCAGGACTATGCTATGCTCATAAATGAAATTATTGAATGTTTGGAGATCACTTTGTCAGATATTTTGGAGCAGGTGAGTGGGGTGATGCTGTTGGAGACTAGAAGGGATAATAGCTCTGGCCAGGATTCAGTGATACCAGTGAAGCCCCACACCCACAAATATTACCCATGCCCCCCCCCCCTTCAATTGGCGACTTGCACCTTTTTTTGGCAGCAAAACGGTGGGTGGCTAGAGACCAAGAGAAAGGCTATAGAGAAAAGAAAAAAAAAACAGTTCTCACCCCCCCAACACACACACACGTACACACAGATACAGACGCAAAAATACCCCTCCAAATACCAGATGGTGTTTTTGTAATCTGTTTCATTTTTTTAATGCCCAAAAAAAAAAAAAAAAAAAAAAAAGACAACTCCCAAGAAACACGAATTCTGCATACTTGGGTACAGATCCATACAACCACCGTTGCGTTCACGGAAAGACGAGTATCAAGTGAGACATGACAGCGAAAACTTTGTAAACAAACTGATGATTGCGGCTTGGCGAACACGAAAACAGACGAGCAGAAAAATAAGTGCGTCGAACTGCAGAGATGAGAGTGTTTGGTTCAGGCCATAATTGGTAGATGAATGGCTAAGTGCCATGGCACGATCCATACCTGGTTTAGAAACTCCTCAAAAAGACATCCCGAAGAGCTGATATCAGCCTTTCTGCACCATTACATGTAAAGAGTACGGAAGCATATTGAAAAAGTACCAAGAGGGAGCTCTGCACTGAAAAATGTCACTGGATTTCATTACATCATGCATAGGTGGGTATAAATAAAATAAATCCAAACAGTTATTGGTCTCTAATAGGTTCTAATAGGTTCCAAAAGAGAATGCCACAGAAGAAGCATTTTAGTTATCTCAAAGAACCTTTCAGTGAATTGTTCTCAAACAAACCATTTCTCCAAACAACTTGAACTGAACTAGTTTTGGTTCCTCAAAGAACTCTTTAGTAAACTGGTTTTAAAGTAACCATTCTTGATCCTCCAAAGAACGTTTCACTAATATTATTGGTTCCTTAAAGAAGCCTTCAAACTGTTAGTAAAGAACCATTCTTGCTTCCTTAAATAACCTTTCATTGAACAGTCCTTAGAAGAATCATTTTGGGATCCTTAAAGAACTCTTCAGCAAACTTATTAAAAGAAGAAAGATTTCCTATAGAACCTTTCACCGAACGGTTCTTAAAATAACCATTTTTGTTTCTTCAAAAATCTCCTTAGCAAACTGTTTTAAAAAAAAAAAAACATTTGTGATTCACTAAAGAGTCTTTCACTGAAGACTTTACTTAAAATAACCATTTTTGGCTCTTCAAAGATCCCTTCAGCAAACAGCTTTAAAAAAAAAAGAACCATTTTTCTTAGTTTTCTTAAAAAATTCTTTCTCCACTTTGTAAAGATTCCATTGATATTACAGTTCCTTCACTGAACCTTGCGTAAAAAATAATAACAAAAAGTAATTTTTAAGAGTGAAAAGGATCATCTGAAGGGAGCATCTTTACTCTTATTGTCCCAAATAAGACAAGAAAAAGGCACCAGACTGGCCCAAAGACCCAGCTGTCTTGGCCAGTAGCCACGGATCTCCAGGGAGCGCAAGAGAGAGGGGCATATAGAGAGCGAGAGAGTACGAGAAAAGTGAGGGACTTGGGGCGAAAGAGCGACAGAGACGGGGAGGGGGGGCTGCCCTGCCGAGAGTGGCGCTCCACACAGAGCCATGCCAGGAATAGAAAGCGGCCCTTTTTCTCACATAGCGACCCCTAACCCCCACTAGACAGCAGGGATTTCACACGCATCTCTTCCACACAATTGATCCTTTCATTCCACAGCATAGACACACAGAGACGGACTTAGATCGAAAAGAGGGGGAGGTAGGGAAGGTATAAGTGAGACAACGGGGCGAATCGTCTCACAAACAGCTTTGATAGCATCAGGTCAAATATAGACGAACGCAGGCACTTTGCATGTACGGGGAGGACTATTTTGTGGCAGTTGGGCCAAATTGTCCTTAGTGCTCGCTCTACATGCTTAGAAAAGGCCATTTGGCCTTGGCAAGGGTATAGGTGTCACATAGCAGCGACAACCCGGCCACTGGGAACAGCCATCAACCTGTCCAAGTCGCTTTAATGGAGAAATGTAGCACGTTATACATTTAATATGCATAATGTGCATAATGCGTTACAGAGCAAGACTTTAAAGGCATGTAGAGCTTAAACACATATGTATCCATATATATATATATATATATATATATATGTATGTGTGTGTGTGCTGTCAAACGATTAATTGCATCCAAAATAAAAGTTTTCATTATGTATGTATGTGTACAGTGTGTATTTATTATGTATATATAAACACATATATATATATTTTTTTAAATTACGTTTATACATATCTTCATATTTTTATATTTTATACTATATATATATTTAATATATAAAGATAACATTTTTATTTAATATATCCCTGCATGTTATATATATATATATATAATTTTAATTTTTTTTTATTTTCATCTTGTAATACATAGACATAACATGCAAAAAATATTTTGTGATTTTAAAGAAATTTAGTTTTTTATTTGCTTCTTTACACACACATCTATTAATATATACACATAACATACATAAAATATTTTATGTATGACTCTTGAGACAAAAAAAATGTAAAAATATATTTTTACTAGAATTTATTCACACACATACACATATATATATATATATATATATACTGTAGATAGATATAGATATACACAGACTACACTATTAAATCCTGTTTCTTAAAATAGCCATTTTTTTAATTTCTTCTAACACTTTCACAAGAAAGTACATCTCTCTGAAAAGCAACAGCAGTGAGAATCCAACACGAAGCACCTATTTTTGAAAAACACTGCAAAATGGTCCAGCATACTTGATAAGACACAAAGGTTTCTCAGTTAATATCTTGAACCGACTCCAAATTCAGCTTCCTTTACTTCCTCTGTTGTTTTCTCTTTTTTTTTCTTTTTTTTTGACACGGAGCCACGTCCAAATCTGATCCTCGTTTCTTCGCATCTCTTGATAGAACGCCAACAAAACAATCGCGTGCCAAGTCCGAGCTTCAGAGAACGCTAAAATTCACCTGTCAATATTCTCAGAACCCATCACAGCATTAATTTATTCTAACATGCATTTCACAGCTTCTGGCAGTTTTAATTTGGGGGCGGGGGGGTAGAAATATATATGCATAAATATAATCAGAAGATAAAAACAAGTAACGAAAAGAGCTCTTGGAACTGGGCATCAAACACTAGGCTCATGAAGCAGATATACATCACATTACAAAAGAGGCAAAGACACCCTCGGGCACATTTTCTACAAAGGACACTAAACATATGAACGGATATTAGAGACTTTGCTTAAGTCAAGCAGAATGTCTCTAAAAGTTAAAAATGACTTCAAGTCAGAGTAACTAAAAAATAAAAAGAAAGAAAAAACATATATATAGTTCTAAATTGCTTTTTTAAATGTGCTGCTCTGTCACCCATTGACAAGTTAATTCGACTCCATCAGGTGGGTGGTGAGTCATTCAGAGCTGGTAACGTGGCGCACATTAACAGATTGAGAGTCACTGTAAGCTCAGTGTGTGCCCTGAGCACCAGCCCAGCTCTGGAGGTCTGAGCGAGTGGGATAGAGAAGCTGCTCCCTCGCTTCAGGGCTCGGCCTGGAAGTCCCAGAGCAGAGACACCGAGAGAGCATGCGGTGCTCAGGAAGTTCAAGCAGACAATTTTAATCCTCCAATTTCCTCCACTCTAATCATTTCTCTGTAGTCCACAGTGGAGGCCAAATTAGAAACATCTTCCACTACGACGTGACACACACACACACACACACACAACCCGGACAACAGGCGGCAAAACTGGGATGTTGTGTTCAACAAAATGCCACGATGAATTTGTCATGTGGTCTTTTGCGCTTTAAAGCCTTGTTGCATCATAATAAAACCGCTTTGTTAAAAAACTATAACAAGCGTCCTACTAAAACTCCAGCTTTGAGTTATTTTATTAAACTATTAAAGACATTTTGCTTATTATTATTATTATTATTTCACTGCATGGTCAATCATTCTAAAATGCAAGAACGTTTTTATTACTAGACAATTAAACTTAAAGGAGTGTGTGTTTAATGATTTATCAGTATTTGATTTATTAATGAATAAATATTGGGGCGCAAGCAATCAAACCTAATTTCTCAGCTCTCTAAAAATTTCTTATAATCTAAATCCAATAAAAGGAATAATCGCAAAATCGTGAATAATTTATTTTCCATTACATCCACTCAAGGTCGCCTTAAGACTTTAATTAACAAGCTGGGCGCATGCTATAATTATAAGGGTCTCCTCAAAACTTAAACATATTTAAACGGCACGAATTAACACAGAGGACAGTGTTTTTGTCTCTTTTTTAACCTAATTTGATCAGTGCCGTTAGAGCTGTAGGCGGCGTACGCTGGTGGACCCTGACAGCAGCGATCATATAATGATTTTATGCCCTCAACCTATTCCCTCCGACTCTCGCCCTCAAATTTTGTGCCTCTCGGGGGTGTCTGCTCACTGACAAGCAGATTAGAGAAGTGCCAATTGTAGAGAGGGTAAAATCCCATTAGCCCCTCAGGTGGTAAGGGATCCCATCATTGCAGCATTAGCGCACTAGTGAGTGGACATCACCCCCTGATCCGGTCCGCCCCAAAAGTGAAAGCACCTCAGAAGACCAAAATAATTTCTATGCGTAATTAAACAAGCTTTATGATAGATATGGAGTGTTTTCTTATTTTCTTGCCGCTGTCCTAATTTTACGAGTAACTGCCACTGAAGCACAAAACATGATCTGACAACAGCAAAGAAACGAACGAATATTAAGCTATGGATTTTAATAAAAGCTTGTATTTTAGAATTAAAGCAAACAGAGGCATATTTGTTGTCTGGATATTTTTAGATATTGAAAAAGCAGGAATGGGCAAAAATAAAAAAGGTGGGCTGAAAATCATCAATTCACTTTGAAATTAAAGAAAGACCTTACAGAAGCTACCATTTAGAGAATAATCCTGTAATAATAGTTCAGTAATACTGTTTGTTCACTGCTCATCTTTTCTTTTACAAATATATAAAACCACTGTGTAATCTAAGGACAAAATTCATTACCAAACAAAATATTTATTTGATCAAATTAAAATATTGAGTGATATATATATATAATTTTTTTAAAATAAGATCAGCAGATTTTAATTCACAGGAAAATATCAAACTTAAAAAAAAAGAGAAACAGGGTAAGTAGAAAAGAAAAAAATAACTATTATTAAGTTCTATTTTATGCCATTTATTTATTTTTGCCTAAATTTGTTACATTTAAAATACACTACTTTTGATCTTTTTATTGAAATATAATAAACCGAGTACGAATACATGCAAAATTATTTTCTGATCCAAACATGGCCACATGTTGCATTACAAAAAACTGTTTAAAAACTTGAACCAACATTTCAAGCAAAACCATCAAATGTATTTTCATTAAAAATGTGATTACAGAATTTCAAATCATATTAAATCATTTTACCTAAAGAGACACAAAAACACTAATATTCTAATATAACTTAGCATATAACTAAGCTTTAAAAATACTAGTACATTGAGATTTCACAGTAACAAATTCATTTTTAGTTGTAAAACCCCAGCACAACAAGATTGAAAAAAGTCATGCATCTATCCGTCTCCGTTCTCTTTGCAATCTAAATTAATTTTATAGCACATAAAATAATAATATATTACAGGAAGTGCAATTTGCAATCATTAAAAAAAATAAAAAAATACAGAACTACTAACAGTAGTAGATCTAAATTTCTAAAAATTCCAAAATTAGAATGACTTTTAATCTAATTAAACAGCACATTCCCACAGTGTGCATCGCAGAGAAGAATTCACACACATTACCACCCTCAACTTTAGAGAAAATGCACTGATCCCATTAAGCCCTTCACCCAGACGCCACAATCTAACATTTCTCTTCCTCTAATCTGGCTGCTCAAGTAGTTTCCCATAAAGCCGGTAAAAAAAAAAAAAAAAAAAGACTCCAGTTTCTCTCTCACCAACTTTCCTCAGCAGTGTCACAGAGAAAGACAAGCTTGTGTGACCCGGGTTAGAGGGGAAAAGTGGAAGGGGTCGGGGTGGGGAGGGCAGAGACCCAATACGACATCTGAAGTTTACGCTCCCCTAACTGGGAAATAAGAAGTTATTGTCCCAGCACGACGCAGCTACCTTGTATTCAAGGAGTGTATGCAACAACAAACAAAAAAGTTCTTTCGGACACCATGCAGGTTTGTTCAAAAAACAGCAATTATAATAATGAAGGCAATAATGCCTTTAAAGTTCAAGCCGGGTGAATGAATCAATGCCTAATGAACCCAGGAAAGCCTTTCATGTGCCCCGGCTCATTTGTAACTGCCGGCCACAATAGACTATTGTGAATCCCTACCCCTCCTCATCTCGCTGCGATCTACAAACCGCTCGCTTTTTTTTTTTTTTTTCCTCTCCCACTTTCACCTCTCCTCATTTCTGGTGGAGCGACAGTTATGTCAAAGGTTGTCTGGCCTCACTGACCACAACAAGCAAGTTAATCTGCCCCGGCGCAGAGTCCGTCTTGTCCCAGAACACTTTGTGGAGTTTTTTTTTTCTTCTCCTCCTCTCCATGCTTTAATTGCAGCGACGGAGTGTCACAGCCGAGAAGCGGAGCACCGAGCGACCGCGCGTGGACCACAAAACCTCAGTGTAAACAAGGGATTAAAAGAACCGATGCGAAGAATCTGTCTTGTTTTTCCTTCTTTGGACTCCTGCGCAAAACTTCGTCAGACTTTGCAGAGAGAAACACACACGCGCGGGACGTCTCATTTGCGGATACGGACTGACAGCACTGAAAAGTAATGAATGAGACGCGGAAAAGTGACAAAAGAGCTTTTGTCAATTGTAGAAATCGCCAACTGTTCTTTGACATCTTGGACAATAAAAGAGGAGTACATTAAAGAGCGAGCAAAGAAGACAAATGTGACAGGACCCACGGAGGAGTTATTAAGCGGAACGAAACTATAATAAAAAACTAATTTCCACCAACTGGATATAAAACCGAAGACAGCGGAGTTTCAAAAAAAGTAAGGGTGTGCATTGAAAAAAAAAAAACGGAGGAGAGTTTCACCTAAAAAAAAAAAAAAAAAAAAAAAAAAAACGTAAAAAGAACAAGAAAAGAAAAAAAAAGGTTCATTCACTGCCAACTTACCATCCACCAAGTCCTGGCCGAGATGTCGTAGCAGAGCTGCCATTTGATGGAGCCTTCCGAGGTTTTAGCTGCCATTACGCTGTCAGCAAGCTTCATCTGATGCTAGCGCACTCACCGGAGATAAGACACCTAATTGAGAAAACATTTGCACTGGCATGTTGGGCAACATGTAGCCCACTCCATACCATATGGAATCATGGGTAAAAAAAAAAATCCTTGACAATGAACCAATCTCACGCAGACCCCGTGGCAAGGTGAGCGGCAGTCATCTGCTCACAGAGCGAGCTGTCCTTAAAAAAATACACCACAATGATGAGCCCTTTTTTTCCACATCACTGAGTGCCTGAGGTCCTTTTTTCTCCTTAATTAGGGCTCGCGCTTCATCGTCACCATCATCATCATCACTATTTAGTTGACTTGGGTCTGCTCAAGATCTTTTTCTCCTTCATTCACTAGTTTTTCTTTTTTTTTGTTTTTTGGAGGAGTGGAGAGATTTAATAGGACAGAGTCAGGTTGCGGGAGTTAAGAGAACGGACTGATGCGCCACAGGCTATTAGCCTGAAATTCTGCTGGACAGATGGAACTACTTAAAGACTATCATGCAATGTTTTGTTTTGGACTTCATCCCCCTGAGCCGGAAAAGGTTTTTCCTTTTTTTTTTGGGGAGGGCAAATTTATTTTCAAAATGTAGAGCGCACCAACAAAAATAGTTTACGCCTATTGACAGTTCTGCTTTTTGAGATATTGAAAAAATGTTACTTTAAATTATTATCAAAGTTAAGTCACAGAGAGTCCTGACCTCTGTGAGTCTCTTTTACAATAAAACAATTTCTTCTTTTACTTTATATTATATATATATATATATATATATAAATGAAATGCGTTTTTTTCCTCTCCTAAGTTCAAAAGTGATATAGCGACAGAGGTTACGAGAGGTCTGGGTGCTTCAGGTTCTTAAGTAAGGGGAATACCTGAGATACTGGCGAGAGAGGGAGAGACTAACCATCAAACAGTTCTCCCATTGTGACGACGGCTGAGGAATGTGATTTAGCCGGAGATATTGGGAACATTGTTGGGAAAGGAGAAGTTGAGCACCACAGGTAACCCTTATCCAAAGGTCTGAGTCGCTGATCGCAAAAAAGTGAGCGGAAAACCTATGAGAGATAAAATTGAAAAAAAAAAGTGATTCAATTATCAGTCATCTAGATTTATTGGAATAATACACTAAAAATACACACACTTGAACAAATAAATTAAATAATTTTAGAATAAAGTAAATGTATAAAAGTCAATTAAATAGCAGTTTTAATAAAATACGTTATTTAAATATTTTAGCTTTATTTACATTTTTTACTATTATTATATATTTAATTGTAAGTTCTATTTTAAGTTAACTTTCTGACTCAAAATAACAGTCACGGTCAACTGCAGAAATGACGGCAGATAATCTTGCGAACAGAACGGCAGGGGTCTGGACACTAGCACTGATTGGGAGCCATGCCATACGGCCAGCAAGCACTGTTTACTATATACATCTCACAGGTCACCGGGGTGCACACACAGCCAAAGAATGGGCTAACATTGCACAGGAATGCAATTACAACCCTCTCAGTATGAAAGCTTGGGGGGTAATCATTTCAACAATGCTGTCTGTTTAAGTGGTATCGCTTCGGAACAGTTTTGCAGATCCAAACTGCATATAAATGAGGAGAGATGGATTTAAATAAAGAGCGTGTTGAGCACTGGATCAAACCTAGCAGAGCAGTAAGCTTTTATAAATACATTATTTACCAGCTATAAACAAATTTGCCTTAATAAATACTAATTTAAATAATTAGCTTTTTTTTTAATTTACATTCAAATCTCATCTTTAGAATTATTTATTTTTTATATTATGAAGATAAAATTGACACCTTCTCTTATGTGCACACGAAATTTGACAAAACGTTCCTCTGCTGCCCAGTAGAAGGCACTCTTGCACTGATCTGACCTGCTTTCATTAAACTTGCTTTCAAGTTTCACATGCAACACTTTATATATTTATTTTTATTTTATAGTATAATCTTACCTTAATAAACTTTCTCTTGATAAGGAATATGATACACTTGAATATACAGGCTCCTTTTCCCTGAAAATTAAAAACAAAGAAGAACTATATTCAAGTAGGTTCAATAAACAATCAAACACTGTAGATAAGCATATGACAACATGCATTTACACAACAATATAGTCGTTAGACATTCTAATGACTGATTTCTTTATCATAAGCTACACATATTACATTTTTAAAAACAATACATAAAAAAAGTGTCTGCATTCATAGAAAGTCTGTTTCAATTAATGTGAAAAATCTAAAAAGTAACCACATGTGCATGTATGGCATCTTCTTGCTAACCTTATTTTACATCAAACGCTCCAAAACATGATTGTCTACATCTGTTTTACTTTTGTTCTTTCATCTGGCACAAGTTTTAGCAATGGAAAAGTACTCTGCCACCTAGCAATGCCCAAACCTTCACATTCAGTTATTCTAGATTACTGGAAACTCAGCAGATCAAAAGCAGGTCTGAAATGTACAAGGTATAGATCTATAGCGTACAAGTGCCGAAATGAAGATCTGTTTTGCGGGTAAATTCAGAAAACGCCAGCTGGAAGACTGTGAACCATGAACTACATGCTTATGAAACCACGCTCTATCAACGTTACTAACGGTTGTCAAATTGCTGCTTTGACAGATAAAAACACACAGATGCATACGCGTTAAAGAATTGAAACTATGGAATAACTATGGTGAGAAATTAAGAGTTTAAATAGTACATTTTAGAAAGGAATAAAAGGGGGGAGAAAATCATTTTGAGTTATTTATTTGTTTATATAATCCTGAAACATGTGTATTAGTTTATGAAAGTTCTTATTAAAGTAGTGAAAGTTATGCTTATTATGAAAAAAAGTAAGCTAACACTTCAATCTACACCTTTTTTAAATTATTACATAATTATCTACAATTATTTGTAATTATGAAATTGAGTATAACAACCAAAATGTTCTGTATGATCAAAAATGTTGTTTTTTGGCTATTTTGATCTATCCTAAACAATTTTTATAAAGGTTTATAGTTAACGAAACTACAACCTGGGCTTTGAAAGAGCAATAATATGATGTTAATATTGTTGTGTGAATGTTTTGCATTTAAGTCATGATGAATTGAAAGAATTTTCTCCAATATTGTCGCATCCATTTAGGGTTAAATGGATTATCAAAAAGGGAAGAAAAGAATTTAGGGTGGAGACATCGTTCTATCAATCTGTTTTTTGTTGGATGGAGGCAGATCTGAAACTTGCAGCTGACTTTAAAAAGTTTTTGATTTTTAATTATAATTTTTTTTTATGTTTAAGCAAACAAAATGAGATGAGAAATCCGGTGAAGTCTGATGTTTAAGAAAAACTGACATTGTGATTAAAAAAATAGTACAAAAACAACAATACAGAGTCTTCAGTTAACATCAGTCCAAATTCGAATCATACAAAATATAATTTATTAAAGTCTTGCAATAAAATAAGATTTTCAGCTGAATAACACTCCCGTGCACGGCCTGAAATAGTTTCAACATCCTAGAAAATCTAATTCTAGACAAAAGAAAATGTCTAGCGGAGCAAACTTGAGTGCATTTGACAAAACCAGGAAGAAGCAGTGTTTACTTCCATGCATTCTCCCTTCTGATTGTTGGCAGATGCCATTATGTTCCAGGTTATTAAACTGTAAAGGGAATTGCATGAAGCCAAATAAACAGTTCCTCATCATCTGTGGTCTTGTTAGCATCGATATTACTCGGCTGTTATGACCGGTACCTCAACAATGTCTTTGAAATGTCACATGCAGAAATTCTCCAAGCCTGCTCAAGTCCAAGACAAGCGCTCAAAAGATACGAGGGCTTAAACTACAGCAGACGTCCGATGACAGAAATACTTCCCAATAAGCCATTAATGTGAGAGAAATAGAAGCCTAATGCCACTGTGGAAAACTTCCGCTTGATTTCGCCTGCTAGACAAACGCTAAACAAAGAAAGTAATAGGGACCTGCTGCAAATGCGCTCCACCAATTAGAAACACACCGCATGGTCGTCTGCCCCAGCCTGGTCCAAAATGTTTCAATTTGCCAGAGGAACCCAGGGAAAACCGTCCAATAATGCACCCATTGTTGGAAAAAACCTGTCTGGAATCAATGAGAATGAAATCCAGAACGATTTATTGGAGCTGCGCCGCATGTGTCTGGAAAAACACGGCTGTTGGTATTCATACAGGAGATTTTGTATATTGTATATTTTGTATATTGGAGTTGGAAATTCGATTCAAAAAGGTGTGTAAACGATACAAATAAAAGTAAAAACGTGAAACGAAAGGGACAGCTGGTCCCATTGCGCACATATCTGTTTGTGTTTATGGTCGATATAGCCTGTGTGCGTGAAAAATATCGTGCGTGACGGGTGCCAGAAGCACACAGCCTGAGACTAAGGGCCTGGCAGAGATAAGAAAGTCGGGTAAAGAGAAGAGGCTTGAGCTACGGCCATGAGGACCATCTGCTTCGAGCATCTACACGTAGCCAAGATGTGCTATATCAGCTTCACGTTCATTATAATCACACCCAAGCAACTTTTCCTGTAAATATTGGAGTTGATAAATGCCTTTAAAGCGATGGTCATTTTGTTACCGTCTTGACACGAGAACAAACTCTGAGACGATTAACCCCACGCAACAGATTAATGATCGGTTGGCAGATAACCTTTCTCTGGAAGTGTCCTTCAGTGCTATTTATACCCGCAAATCTTTAAAGACATCATAATGGATCATTTGAAGGCATTCATCAATTCTGTTAGTGGAAAGTTGATGGCTGAGTCAAGAAAAACATACAACTTTTGAAGGATTTGCTATGTTGCATGAGTATGAAAACTGGGACGCTGGAAGAAAAAAAGCCCTGCAGACACTATGAATGGCGGCCAAATGCTGATAAGGTATGCCAAATGCCACAGTGCTGCATCTCCCCAAAACAAGATGTGGTGCCATTCTGCCATTTAAGGCAATAGGCGGTTTGCATGGTGCAGGGCTCTTGCCCTACAATATATTCCTTGCCTCAGTGATGTCCATCCTGGCACATCATAGTTAATCACAGAGAATGGCGATGAATGGCGGCCAAAGCTGTCACTGAGATGTCCCATGTCAGCCAGCAGCATCCTCAGCACTGTTGTCTTGACCTTCACTCATCTTCCCACTCATCACACCATCTCTTCAGTCCTATAAAATAAATAGCATTTATAAATATACATAATTGTTATTCAATTACATTTTTTATTAATTAGTCATGTAATAATGGTGTCCTTTTTTATTTATTTAGATCAGAGAGAAAAGACAGATAGATAGATACTATATGTACTCACATAATTATTTAAAATAGTCCACCAAAAATGTCAGTATTTGATAAGGGTACCATGTCCAAATACCATAATACTAGCCTATAGGCAGTGTATCCAACATACATTTAAGAAGTATTCACGAACTAAAATGGCTTCTTAAATAGGGTGACCATACGCGCCATTTTTCCCGGAAGCTTTGATTAGTAGTACCTCAAGAGCGTTTCGAAAACATAAGGAACCGACGTCATACCGATCGGTCTGTACACACTAATCAAGCTAAAACACATAAGCTAATTTTATTGAAATCCTGGCCAGGACGCGTCCGTGGAAAATGACACGCATGGTCACCATAATCCTTAAATATACAATTACGGTTTAAAATATAACATTTATCTCGACTTGTCCGTTAATGAACAGTGAAACGGTATTTTTTAAGAAAACACACACCGTTCAAATCTTACCTCTGGTAAATCTTTTTCTCACGCGTCGCACACCTGCTTAGTTGTCACGGGAAACCAACGTTCTGCGCATGCGCATATTTCGTAGGCCGCGTGCCTTCTGCCATTTTAAAAAGACAAAGAAGAAGACTGGAAACGCTGTGCGGAGGTCTAGAAATATTACTAATAAATAGGCCTCCCTTGACGAAATACATTATGGTATATCTTAAAGATATATAGGCGTTAAAGATTATTAACGTTTTTCATCTATGTATACACATATATTAGGCCTATGCTATGTTTCTTCGTCTTAAAGAAACAAGGTAAATATTTACGATATTTATTCAAATGCATTATTCTGCATTGCCCTCAATGAAGCTTAGTCAAATTATTCAAAATATGTGGAAATATTGTTTGTCTTAGCCAAATTAGCATAGCAGGAGTCAGCCTTTATTGTAAGATAATATAAATGACAATGTGGACAAAGTGCTTATGCTGTTTAAAAAAAAAGTGGATAATTTAATAAATTAGTCCCCATACGTGAAGAAAAACACAGCTGTATAATGTTATGATGACTCTTTCTCATCATCATGTGTACACAAAAATAATGAGTCTAAAGGCCTACTTGACATAATTTATTAGATATGATTGAATGAAAAAGTCCATCAGGGTAAACCAAGCTACTGTATCCCAGGCATCATAAATCGTAGCACACTGTTCCCTCTAGAACAGGGACATCCAAAATTAGATCACTGTACGGTGATGAATGGAGGCATTAATTGAAAATCGTCACAATAGGTGCTCAACATATTGAGATTTTGGCAGAGGGCCTTGTGTGCAAGATAAGGTGTGGAGAGAAAAATGAGAGTAAATGAGGAAAAATGGAGAAAGGTACTGTAGAAAGGAGGGGACGAGAAGGACAGTGGGCTACTGAAGGTGATCTGCCGCCAACATAGCCTAAAACTTATCGGATTAAAGTCTTGAACGGAGGCCTTCTGTGAGGCTCCTGTTTTTCTACTCAAAGTTTTGACTGAAAATTTGACGGTTTAACACCTGTAAGACATGAGCTCTTGTACTTGAATAATTTAACCATGCTTGGTCTAAGCATATGGGTACATGTTGTAGCTGTTAATGTTTACAGTGTTCCAGATGAAACCTGACGTTCTTAGTCACATATGCTTTTACACATTGTGACAAATTGGTGATTTTACTTATTGTGACATGAAACACTGCATACTAAAATTACATTCTTTGCAAAGTTTAGCTATAGCAGTCAATGTGTTGTTAAGCAGTTAGTGTGGACTAAGCTCTGATCACATCGAACAATGTAGTTTTGGCCTTCTCCCTGTTTTGCTATTTAGCATAATTAATTTGATCAGCCTACAGTGAGGCTCAGTGCTTTCATGCCTCCTGCCACAGTTAATCATATCCATGTGCTAACTGGAAAAACGACAGGCTTCACGCTGGACTGGCTCGGATCAAACAATGCAATTAATTTTGTCGTGGTCGGGATCATAACAATACACTGCGCTAGTGGTGATGAGTTTAGTATAGTTATTAGGAATACAAATTATTTATTTAAACTACTGGACATTCAGTCTTTCAATTCTGTATTTAACTATACAAGTTGTAGATGAGTTTGTTTCTTTATTTGGAACAGATTTGGAGAAATTAGCATTACGTTACTTGTTCAACCAAATGGATCCTTTGCAGAATGAGAGTCCAAAAAGCTGAAGAAAACATTTCAATAAGTAATCCATACCACTCCAGTCCATCAATTAATGTTGTGTGAAAATAAAAGCTGTGTATCTGTCAAAAACAAATACATCTTTGAGATGTTTTTACTCCAAACCAATAGTGAAAACTGCACAAATAGTGAAAAAGTCATCTTATCTGAATCAGGAGAGAAATATGCACAGATCAAGCACCATTTACAAAAGTGGAAATAGTTCTAAACCAATATACTGGTAGATTTTGATGTGAGAGGGCAACAAAGAATGGACTTTGTAAAGGTGTTCCAGAAGTGACAGTTTTAAGCTAAAACGCCTTGATGGATTTGTTTATTACAAATTGTATTATTTCTTAATCTTAAAATACAAAATACCATTAAAATAGCACTTGGAATTCTCTAAAATTCACAAGATCCTGTTAGAAACGCTCTGAACGGTTGTCAGTGTGTCTCAGGAAAGTTGCAGAAGAGTCACGAAATCAAAATATTAAACTTCAAAACGACAAAATGTCTTTTGAGCTAGTTAAAAAGGTGTTTGTTTTTTGCATATTTAATTGGACAGACATTATGTTTTTCATTTTGGAAATGGAGTGCTGTGGAAACATATGTTCACCAAGCCCCAGCAGATGTCCATCGCAGAGCTGCGGCACAAACCCAGAAAAAGCATGCGGGCATCACAAGCACTTTGAGCTAGTGTGCCACGGGCATGCTTTACCCTGGCTGTAAGTAACATCTCCATCGTGCTCGTTTGAGACATTTACGCTCTACGGTTTGCAAACGCGGCGCGTCCGAACCTCACCGAATGCGGGACGTTAGCAGATACGAATGAAACTGCGGGGGGGGGGGGGGAACAGATACAGGAATTGGGGAAAGCGACGGCGCTCCTATTCACAGCACATTCATGCATATGAATAACGGCGGGTGAGAAGGAAAGTCGGCCAGAAAAGAAACAGAATATGGAAGTGTTGCCATCTGCAGTGTGTCTCGTGTTTGGCAGCGCCGTCCGCTTGCCCCCCTTTCACAGCGAGTGCAGATTAACAGACAAGCAGAGCTGTCTGGCAGTCACACTGGCCTGGTGTAGCGCCGTCCCCCCCTAGAGACGGCATTAAAAAAGCCTCTGCACTTTGTGATACTGTGCCACTGTTCTTTCATAAACCCAAAGGATGGTCGATTTCCAAACCACCTTCCTGCTTTGTCGACAGAAGTGCGTTTTAGCTTTGCTCCGGTGTTCCCTGCAGTCCGTGTTGATTGAGTTATGCAAGTTCCTTCGGTGTTTTAGTTGCAAACGGATATATTTAGCACCTAAACAATACTGCTTTCATTGGTTTTCAATCTAGTTGGCTGGTTTTGCCTGCCTGGAGAGCTGCCCTCCCACCTTGTTACCTCCCCGTAGGCCATCAGGTCTGGTGTCAGACTCAGGTGGTGACTTCTGGAACAGGCCTGGACTTGGACACCAAGGTTAAGGCCTAAAGAGTGTCACTGCTGGCCTGTAAAGTGATTCCTTTTACATCCAGCCGTCCGCTAGGTTTAAATGTTAATAGGTAGCATCGCTGTCCAAGATCAGTGTTGAGCTACAGCCTGAGAAACCTAAGGCCTGAAAAGAAAATGCAAACAAGTTAGTAAATATTTAACTGAGATACGGCTTAGAGGTTAGTGCATGCGCGGTGGAAAGCATCGGTGGTCATGTGGGTAACGCAGGTTTGAATCCAGGGTGATTGCTTTCCTTCCCTGATCGCAACATGTGCATACTATGAATATAACACTGTACTGTATATAGTTAAAGGAGGTGGCATTTTGCATGATTACTAAAACAGCAAGCGTTTTTTAAACAGGCTTGAGCCCCTAAAAGGGCATGAGAAACGGGGGAAAAATACAAAACCGGTAATGGAAATAATGAGATTGTGGGAGGATGTGACTGTATATAGTGTTTTTGTGAGTGCACACCGAGTTTCTTCTGGCTAGTAAACATCAAAAATGTAGCCCTTAGAAGAATGAGAACTGAAAAGTTTAGTATAGAGCAATTTTTAAGCCAAAAGCTTTCATGTTTTGTTCTACAGCATACATCTTTTTAGCTGATGTCTTTTGAAAACATAAGTTGCCGTAAAAGGAGTACAAGTTTGTTGAAAATACTGTCTTTTAGTAGAATGTCTTTTATTTATACCTTTTATCAGTTTAATGAATCCTTGCTTAATCATTTTTTTTTAATCATACATGCCCCAATATGTAATGATATTTCACAATATTACTATTTTTCTCATATTTTAGATCAAGTAAATGCACGTTGAAGTAAATGTTGAAACAATACAGCTCTCATCAGTAGACCGAAAAATCGTAGAGCAGTCAAATAATTAATCGCTACCAAAATAAGGTTTTGTTTACGTGATATGTGTGTGCACTGTATATTTTTATTATGTATATATAAATACAAACACATAAAATCTGACATCAGTAATATAATTAATTTTCTTCTTTAGCTCAAATGTATCTAAAAAAAAAAAAGATTTTTTCAGTTGGGACCAGTGTTTTCTCTTATCTAACTAATTTCTTGAACCAGCGATCCATTTTTCACGCCTCGGACTTTGATTGTACTTCCGTATTTGTATCCATTTACATAACGTGAATATGTTTAGCGTAGTCAAGCTGCAAAATGCAATTGTACATCCATCATCCAATCACTGTTCATTATTATGTAAAACACTATTGGCTCCGTGCTGTCATTTATATATTTTGAACTGTAAAAAAAAAAAGTAGCAGAAGCTGGATGGCAGCCACTGAGGGTTGTTTTGAAATGGTGGTCTATGCCCAGAATGCCCTGCAGTGAAACAGTTCAAATCACTTTGGAAAGAGACAGTGTGTATCAGTTTATTTGGCAGCGAGCGCTACAGTACAGCACTAAATTAGTATGCCTGGTCTGTGAACGATACTCTTAAAAGCTATTTCATCATTTTAGTCCAGTTGGACAATATTACAAGCCATTGTGAGGACTGAAATGTTCCTCGCGTTGGCTGGCTGTCACAAAATGCTTTGCTGCATGCCTGAATGTCCCTAACGTGTGACATAGGTGATTATGGAAGATTAATGGCGAGTAATGGTACGAGGGACTGTGACTCTGTCGCAGGAGGGATGGCTTCATTAGTTACTGCTCTTAATTAGCGTAATTACCCCGAGCTTGTCCTCTTTAAACGTTCAATTATGCGTCTAAACCGCTCCCTCTGCTCACATCGCTCAACATAGTCACGAAGCGAAACTGTCATAGAATTCGCGCCATTCTTACAATCAAGTACATATTTGAACTCTGCTGCTTTTGGAAATTGATATTCTTAATGTAATTGGAGGAAGTGTAATGTTTAATTATTTAAATGGTTTTTTTTTTCCAGACAGATGCTGGGTAATAAGTGGTTAAATGACATGATTAAGGAGAGCTGTCGGTAGAAATGAGTTAACTTCATTAGTACATGTACTTAAAGTGTTTTTGTAAAGGCTCAGATGTCCAGCTTTTTCTCTTTTGGTTGAGTGCTATGAACATAAATGCTAAAATATTGTCCTAGTTTCCCCTGTGTAGGGTTTAAAGATCAGCTCCACTATTGGCCTTTGTGTCCACTCGGTCATTTCAACCTCCCCTTGTCCTTTAACCTAGATGCGTGCATGCAATATAGCCAAAGGACTCCTCCATACTGGGCTTCAAAAATTCAGGCCTGAAATTAGCATAGGCCAGCAGATGCTCTTAGCAAGAGCTCAATGGCCTTTCTGAGGTATTGCCTCAGGAGGAAAAACTAAATTATATTTTTCTCTTTTTTTGGCAACAACTCTGGACTTCCAAATTTGTGTTTGGTCTCATAAATCTCATTAGGTTTCATATGTTGTCTTTACACTGCCTTTGAGAGCCAAGGCTGCTGATCTTGTCACTGAACCCCCCAATTATTCAGATTGGAAGTAGACAGAAAATATCTAGATATCCACGTTTAATCTACAGTATCTCACATTTAAATGTAATATGTTGAAGCAGTGTATTAAAAAATAAATCTTAATGAAAACACTATAATTGTAGGCATTTTTTAATGTTACATTTTATATATTATTTAGTTTTGTATTTTATTTGCTTTATTTTATTGTTTATAGATATGTAGAAATTAGTTTCATTTCTATAGACACTGTTCTGTGGAAAACAAAAGGAGAAGTTTAACAGAATGTTGGTGCTGCTCTTTTAATACTATAAAATTGAATGGTCACCAAAATTCGGTGCAGTTTATACTAATTATATGTAATGTAATGTATCAATTGCAGTGTTTTTTTAAATATGCACAATTTAAAATTGTGTGCATTTTATTATATGTTCCATAAAATAGTTTGAAATGACATGAAAATTAGGAAATATTTTGGAGATTTCCAAAGTTTTGTTCAACTAACCAATGAACGTATCTGTGAATTAATGTGAAGCAGGATTATTGCACCATAATATGACCCATTAGTCAATGAAGATGGAGGCTCATTGACTCTTGCGCATGGCCGCGTATTCACCACATGCTATATTTATTCCTTCGTTCGTTTTTTCTGGTTAGTTTCACCCCTTCATCCTAAATGTATGCAGGTCAGGTCAACCATCCTGTAATTCCACCAAGACCGAAAAAATCAAAGGAGAAAAGATGCCAGAACCATATGGACGGAACACTAGGGGCTTGGGGCAATGAAGAGGAAGAACCTTGAGCCAGTTCAACTGAACAGAGCAAGCAGGGTCCCAACGAACCCCTCCTTCTTCCCAAAAGCCTTTTCTTCCCCCATGGTATCTCACCCTGAAGCGCTGCAGCTCATGAAGACAGTGCACGGGGAAACGAGGAAGGGGGAGGCAGTGCCTGCCAACAGCAGGTGTTGGTCCATCCTTCAGGGAGCAGGCAGCAGGCTGGGTACTGATGTGTGGCGGAGAGAGGGGGCCTGGCAATCTGGTGCGGAATGGTGCAGCGTCTGGATAGGCAGATAGAAAAAGGATTCAGGTTCAGATGTTTAGACAGTACAAGCCGCCATCAGAATCAGCCTAATCTTGCTTTTTTAAAATCGCAAGAACATGTTGTCACCTTTCAAAGTTTCGTGTCAGGGGAAGGCCAGCGGTTTTTTTTTTTTGGCCCTGGTCACTCCGTGCTGGCTGGAGCGCTATCAGCCTTGTGCAGCTCCACTTGAATGCAGTTTCCAACCGGCCACTGCTGAAATCCCATCATCCTCCTCCTGCCTCTAGGTTTGGCGTTTGAGCTTAGAAATTGGCCCTTGGCCCCTAGACAAAATTCATGAACAACTGGCTTTGTTCTTGTTGTTTCTCTACTTGCCAAATGCTGAGGATATTTTAGTTTTGTGTCCCCCCACCTCCCCCCTATAGCGTTTTACTCTTGAAACATTTCTTTACGTGCAGAGAGATGACTATCAAGTAAGCTATTTGTAAATACAAAATTCTCAGAAACTGTAAATATTGGAGTTGTGCTTGACACAGCAACATTGACCAATAGCATGTTTGGGGGCGGGGCTATTTGTTTGATTGACTAAATGGTCAGGAAACCTGCTATGTAACAGACTTTTTTTTTTACGTGTAGCTAGTGGCACTAATTTTTTACACTTTATCAACACTGAAAGTTTTTAATTGCAAACTTCTCAGACAACAAAATCCTAAATGTATGAACTATATTATACTTTGGGTTATTTTGACAGTTGGAGAGTTTGCTGTAACCATATGAAGTATATGAAGATTTTATTTCTTCAGCAGATCCGCTGAATTATTGATTTGTTCATAAAGAGTAATTAAATATCAAGCGTCCTGATAATACTGAGATTATTGCAACAATTCACTGGAGGGCCAGTAATTTAGATTCTTTTAAGGTTCACACAGTATTAGTATAAAGGCTTGTTCACACCAAGCACGGTAATGTTATACAGAGAAATAAACAGACAATATTGCTTGCAGGTTTGGGCGCTAATGTATTTATCTTTATAGTTATCGTTCTTGGTGAGTACTTTAAGATTAAGAGTAAGATTATTATTATTTAGGACAAGTACAAATGCAAATAGACACAAAGATATATAGAAAGAGCTTTAAAATGAATGTGGACAGCATTATTTGAGGATATATATATTTATATATATTCTGGCCCTCTAATCTGATTGGCTGAGAGCTTTTTCCAGTGGTGCGATATTCGAGTGATTACAGAACTGCTTGCTTCAAAGTTTTCAGAAAGCTCTAGGACGTCAGCGGCTGTTCAGTGCTCATAAACCCACCAAGAGCAGCCTCACCTCGGCCAGATCTTCTAAGATCTGCCGCTGACTTGGATGTCTCTATAGTGGTTAAACATCAGATCTAAATCTAATGGGCAGTCTCTTATTTCTTCCATAGCAAATAGTTTTGGCTGAGGGCAAAGTCTCTTTTAATACATTAATATACTGCTTTAATACATTTTAAAATATAACTTATTCCATATGAATTTTTAGCAACCATTGCTCCAGTCTGATTTGCTGCTCCTTAAAATGTTTGCGAAAACTGAAGCATTTTGATAATCATAAATACACTTCAAAAGAACAGCATTTATTTCAAATACAATGTTTTTGTAAATATCACTTTTTTTTTCATTGTTAAAGGCTTACTATACCCCAAAATTAAAACTGTGTCATCAATCACTTCCAAACCTGTAAAAGATTTGTACGTCTACAGGCCGTAATTATGATGCTAAGAGAATACTTTTTATACAGAAAGAAAACAAAAATAACAACGAAATTAAAGGTTCAGCACCGCAATGTCACCATAGCACCATTATTTGTACATAATCCAGTGTACACACATTACATACGCAGTTCTGTGTTAGACACAATGAAAGATATGTCTTGTACATGTATTTACGCTTTGATTTTTACAAAGAGCGTATTTTCCATTGCATCTAACACAGAACATATTGATTGCGTACACCAAAATGGTGCTACGGTGATGTTAGGGTGCTGTATCATTGAATAAAGTTGAATTTTTATTTTCTTTACATACAGAAAGTATTCTCGTGACTTCATAATATTACTGTCGAACCACTGATGGCAGATGGAGCATTCAGACGATGTCTTTCATACTTTCCTGCACCTCGAAAGTCCGAGAAAGTAACAAGCCTTCTGGATTTATTCTAAAATTATGTTCAGAAAAAAACGAACAAAGCTTTTACGGATTTGGAACGACATGGGGATAAGTGATTAATAACAAATGTTATTTTTGGGCTGTAGTAACCCTTTAAAATGCTTCTTCCTAGAGAGAATTGTTAATTATAGACTTTGCTCAAAAGAGCAGTTTGAGGTACTTTTGAAAGCCTCCATCCAGGATTTCTTTGGACAACAACGTAAGACTTTTCTCTTTTTATATCTCTTGGACAAAGAGTTTATTTTATGATACAACAAGGTCTAATTTTTAAAAGGTTCTATCCTGTGGTCTGTTAGCTCTTTAATGGTGACCACACGCAGCGAAAATCGCATTTATAAACCATAAGTTACGAAAGAAACGGCATTGTTCTTTTTGTCGTATGACATCTTTGGCTCTACTCAAGACTCGATGTCATCAAACATTCAGACAAAGGATCGGCACTCAAGACACCGCATGCTATCTCGAGTCATCAACTGAAGACAAGCCATCCGCGCGTTCCAAAATGGCACGGAGAACTAGCACGGTGTCTTTGGCTTTAGAGTTGTTGTGGCTGTCATGTTCAGCAAGAACCATGTGCTGTGTGTAAGACTGCCATATGATGGGGAACCTGTCCAGCTTGAGATGGCTCCTGTCCCATGTGGGCAACCCAACCCCCCTTAGCTATCCCACTTTAGGCTTGTAAGTTTTTTTTTTCTTTCTATTTTTTGGTGCAGCACATTGACACAACAAACAGAATTGGGGGTTTTTTTTCACAGTGATTGTGGCCAGGCTGGTTGTGAACAGTGGCTGGCAGCGAACTCACAGTCTGGATCTGGCTGAGGAACACCGTGTTTGAGGAGCGAAATCTGTTTCCTGTCCGCACAGCTCACAGCCAGGTCTTCAACCGTGGCCAATATCTCCATTCCCATACCGTCCGGCCACATTCGCTTTTGCTTCTTATTTCATTCAGGGCCTTTGCACATTCTTTCTTGGGACGCTTACGCACGTGTGTCCGTTCGCAAGCAATACGAATGTGGACGAGAATCCAGCGTGTCCTATTTATACAATTCCCTGCGCTAAGCCGACAACAAAACTTGCGTCTTTGGCAACATCTGCCGTTCATGCCCAAGTTAGTTTTCATGTATATATAATAGATGTGTTAGCTCCCTAAATGCTCAGCGTGTCAGGCAGCAGCTGACGCCTCAGGTGAACTGTTCAGCAGTCATATAAAATTACATCCGCTCCACACACCTCTGTAGATCGAGAGCGTGGAGACCAAAGCACTTGGCAGAAGTCCGCAAGATGTCCTGTAGTCCACAAATATGAATACAGTCGGGAACAAGAGCGGAAAAACACAAAATGAAAATGGTGAAAAGTCATGCGTCTAATCAAACTTTACAGGATAAACAAAAATGAATCTGTCATTTTGGCTGAAGGAGAATAATTTGTCATGGCAGGTTATGTGACATGCGCTCGTCCTCAAAAAGCATAAACAACATTATGCAATGTAAAAAAATACATAAAAATTATTAATGCACAAAACCATTTTAGACTGTAAAACATGGATTTCGGATTTGATATTGTGTCCTAAAGCAAAACTAAAAATGTGTGTGGATTAAATATTACATAAGTTTCATTTTAACAGTTATGTCTATAGTTTTATTCAACTGTATAAATCAAAATATGCTTTTATTTGACTTATTTATTTGAGCTTTTTACTATTATATATATATAAATCTACCAGATTCATTAAAATCATACATTAATATACATTATACAATATTGTTAAAAGTCTATTGTTAATATTTATTTTGAATTAAATCATATTTCATTATTATAATGAACCATAAGTATTAAATTACAGCAAAAAAATTATCATTTATTGTAAATATATTATAAATCTTACATTATCAGTAATATTAAATATTAGCCTCACTTAATTATCAGTTGTTTAGTAATATATATAAATTACATTTATTATACATTAATTTATGCAATATTGTTAATAAAGTATATAGATGAAAGCATATGATTTGCTTGCATTAAATAAAAGCCATTATTTTGCTATCTGTGCCGAACGCTTTTTTTTTTCCTTTTCTATTTCTTGGCAACCAGCCCACCAGACATTTGACATTATCACTAATATATTTGGCTTATAAAATTCCTCACCTCCAGGCAAGACTTCATCTAAATTAAATAGCGGAAAGCAAGGTGGGGACCTGGAACATAAATGAATATATTAATCGTGCAGATCAAATCAGTGTCCCCAGATTTGCATTTTGGAAACGCTAGCCCACTTTAAGCAGATTTAAATTACAAATACCATAAAGCCAAACCTTCATGCATTTTAAAGAACTGTTGTGAGTTGTGAACTGAGTAGCTTGTTTATTTAATCGGGGTCGGACTATAAGAGACGGTCTGAATAAATCAAGCACAATTGCTAGGATTGATCCTGCTGCATTGCCTATAAAGTCCAGCAGAGGGAATCCAAATGCAAAACACATTAATCGAGGTGTGTGTTCATATAACCAAGCTGGTTTCCAAATTATGGGTGAATAAATATGCCTATATGTAATTAAATGCATTATATAATCTATAAACACACACAATGAGTGTGTAATATGTTTTGGACTGAAAATCTTGACTGACAGCCTGTCCGTAAGATTGTTCTTGTCCCCTTGCTCTAGCTTCAGTCAAAAGCCTCTTTGCATATGAGACCTCCAGGTTACTTGTATATTTTTTGATGTACAGTCAACATGTAATTGATTAAATTAACAGAAAAATTTGCATAATTGAGTGGCTTTTATTCTGTATTTCTTTTAGGACTTCAGCTAGGCCCAGAGCACCTCTTTGGTGTGTGTGTGTGTGTCAGTGGCCGGTCAGTCATTCAGGCTGTGTCTGCTGTCACCTCGCATCAGACTCACTCTCTCTGACAGGCCGTGCTCAAAACAGAGCGTCTGGACAATGGCCCGAGCTGTCAGAGGAGATGGCAGCGTTTGCTGGGAGGAAGACAGCGACGGGGGTCACTGAAAATGTATGCAAATTTGACATTTCTTCACTCATTTGCATACATGGCCTTCACATCAGACTGGTTATTTATTTATTTACTTACCCCAAATGTTCATAGGCGTAATCGTAATCACAAGAGTCGTTGCATGTGACATATATAGTAGCGCGCGCGCGTGCCCCCGCAGCTTTAAATTCTCGAGTTCGTGAAAGTAGGGTTGTTTCTGATTGGGTTAGTGTACATCTACATACGGTTCGTCGGTTGAAAAAAAAATCGTTCTGGAAGTGATTCTAACGATATCGTTTCTTTATGCCTTTATCGTTATAGCTGTGATGTGAACTCATTCATTAATATCATTATCTTTATAGTTATCGTGCTTGGTGAGAACGGACATCACGTATTATTAAAGCAAGTGTTTATATGGGTTCTTGGAAACGTGGGGCATAATATCAATATCAAAATAGTTAATGCATATGCTGAGAGCGTTTGAAATAAAGTTTTCTGGAATTTCTGCTACGTTAGGGATTTTCGCGGTCGGTTGAAGCGCAAGTGTCGTTCGCTTTTTTGCGCAGTTACCTAAACGGTGTTTGTGATGTGCAAATCTATAACTTGAGATATAATGAACGAACTTACGTTTTATCAATGTACCGTCCAGTGCAGATCATAACATTGTGGGAAAGTGCATCGGTTACCTCGTCACGTGAACGCTACACGTGTTTGTTTGTTTGTTTGTTTAGTCGAAACAGCTGCGAGGTTGATTGATTTAATTTTGTGTCTCTGGAACAGGGGACGTTTAGGACGATTTTAAGAGGGCAGAGGGATTTGTGGAGTAAGAATTATAGTATTTAGAAGTAAAATATCAAATTAAGATCACTTAATTAAGGTTAAATAAATCCCCCCACCACCTGAATTGGCACAAAGGACCCTAAGTAGCATGGTTATGTTACCATTATTATTAGCCTGTTTTTAAATGAATCGCACGTAATGGGGTGGATATATAAAATTCTAAATATTTCCATAGATGCACATTTAGTGTTGCTAATATGACATCGTAAATATAAATATGGTAGATTAAATAAATACTTAGTATGTTTCAATTGAATCTCTTTTACCGGGATTTTACTTTGTCTGTCATCTGTTAATCAATTATTCAACTAAACTCTTAAAGTAAAAATTTAAATAGAAGAGTTAACTTACAGGAATGGCTCTTTAAGTTAAATCTAAATAATAATTATATCAAAAGTCATACATTCTGTGAAAGTGTATCCATGGGGCATCTTAGTATTTTACATTTTGTGTAAATAGCTAAATTGGCACATAATATATTTCCTATAAAAACACACAAGCTGATGTATCGTTGTGGATATGCTACACTTATATTTAACTTCTTAACTGTCACTCACATTTTTGAACACAGACATTACAGTGCACTTTCCAGACATACATTTTCATAATTCATGAATGAAAACATTTTGTAATATGATTTTGATGTACCATTTTCATGGTAATGTAATGCCTGATTTAAAAATGGGTTTCAAATGATGAATTTTGAGACTTTTACGTTTTCATTTGAAATGTATTTTCTTATCATTTCTAAAGCGTGATAGGAAAAAAGCCAACTAAGAAGACTTTTCTGTGACTACTGTTATGATGTAGATTTTTTTTTATGTGCACTCATGGCACACTTACTTTTCCCATATCATTTTTTAACAAAAAAAAAGTCTGTTTAGGTGTCTTAGACCTTATAGTACCTCCAACCATATAGTTTGTCATTAGATTCAATATAGTGAAGTAAACTTACGGAGTGACAGTTAAGGGGTTAAACATCTTCGCCCATTTTAGCCTACTGATTAAACCAAAATAGACATTTTTTAATCCCAAAAAGTGGGGACAAATAGAAAATGTCAGGGCAAGAATGGCTTTTGATGAGCTTGCATTTTTTAGCTTGTGTTCGCTGTTATGTGACGTATGCTGCTTCTGCTGTCTGTATAACATTGTCCTCTCCGTTTTAATCAGAATGAGTCAGCCTCCTTGCTTTACGTGGACAGCATAACATAAGACGCATTTACATTCTGATTGTACACAAATACACAAGCCACTTGACACTTTGAGACACCCGGCGTCTGGACGAAGATGGCGACTAGGTCACCCAGGCTTGGCAGGCCCAGGCTTGGCTCTCCCGCACAATCTGTGCTTGTAGTTTTGGCAGGTCCTCCCACTCCTCCCCTCCCCACCCAAACCCCCTCTTTGCCAGGGCTATGTGTGCTGATCTGAAGTACCTACCATCCTCCATCGTCTCCAGCTGAAGATTACACACCTGTCTGGCATGCGTGAGCAGCCAGGGATGGAGGCAGAGCCGCGCGGATGGCAGCCAGCTCTGCTCCCCTGTCCCAGACCACTCTGATGTCAGCTGGCTGTGAAAGGGAAAGGGCCTTGTACTGACCAGAGACCGTGATTAAGCTTGAACTGGGATGTGGCCAGAGCTCTGGACCAACGCCACGCTGCCCTTGTCTGCGCAAGCTGCCCCGCCAAGATTCTCCAGCCCTGGTGAGACCAAGTCTGGAACAAAAAGGAAGTGAGAGAGGATGCACAGTACACAAACAAGGCAAGATCTCCATTGGGTGTTATTGTGTATTTACTAACTGTAGCTTTTGCATGCAATTCTGTGTCCGTAATAGTCATCATTTTTAGGTTTAAATTGGACCTACTTAATATTTATGTGTGAAAACAAATCTTCGATCTAGATTCTTACAATGTATCCAATTAGTATAAGGCCACACAGCCTATATTTTAAAACAGTTGAAGTTTTATGCGTTTCATCAAGATTTATTTGAACAAGTTCTGAAAAACAGAAGCATCCTCTTTAGGCGGTAAGTGATGAGGCATGACGTTAGGACGCTGGCCAAGTTTACTCCAGCAATTCTCTCTAATGCAAAGTTACTGCGCTGCTGCTTCAGCGCGCACTAGAGGAGACACGTGGCTACCGTAGCCGCTGGTAAATCTGTGCGTGGCTGTCACATCAGACCTTTATCCAGAACACAACACATGACTTGTGCTGTGTCTTTCACCAATTCGACATGTAGTTGTGCTCAAATAAGAACAAGAATAACACCCTCCACACATGTTGGTGAACTAGTGTTATTAAAAGCTAAACTTCTTTACTGTGTATACAACCAAATGTTATTGTAAATGTATATGAAATCAAAAAAGTCAATGATTAACAGTGTCCAAATAACTGTCACATTATTTAAAGGTGCATTCAATATTTTTTTTTTTTACTATAAAAAAAATCTATTTTAAATAATGTAAAAATTACACATAACTTTCATGTAGGTATAAAGCCAGAATTACAAGAGATAATTCTGAGAAAAGTAAGAATTGCAAGTTTATATCTTAAAATTCTGACTTTATAACGTGCAATTGTGCATTGAAAAAAAAAAAAACTTAAAATTGAAAAAATAACCAGCTTCGGTAGATTTTTGAGTTTTCTCAACTTTGAAAACTCCTACAAAAATAAGTTGAGAACTCAAAAATCTGCTGAAACTGGTTGCATTAAAATTTTAAGTTGGCTCAACTTTTTTTCTTTTTTTTTTCAGTGTGAGTTTGTCACACAATTCTGAGAAAATTCAAAATATAAACTCACAATTGCGAGTCATAATTGTGAGATATAAAAAAGTTAGAATTGCCGGTATATATCTTGATCTTATCACTCACAATTGTGAGTTTATTTCTTGCAATTTTGAAAAGTCTTAAAAGATATAATCTTGCAATTACAAGACAAAAAAATTTTAATTGTGGGATAAAACATCACAATTACCTTTCATTTCAATACCTTTCAAGCATCGTTATAATTTTGTTCTTTTTTATTGCTATTAATATTTTTTTGTAATTTTAAACGAGGGGAAAAAATATTCAGTGCACCTTAAGAACATTTAGCAAATATTTGATTTTAAGGAAGAAACACTGTGATTTCTGTTCAACTGAATAGTTTGAGTGAATTTCTTCAAAATAAAGCGGCCCCAGTATTGAGCCCTGAGGGATATCATGGGTTTTGATATAGAGCAACAGTGCCAGCAGTCATCTGTTCTTGTCTCTTTTTACCATATACTCTCACCTTCTCAAAATGCCCCTCACTCGCACTGATTGGCCTGCATACACTATTCATGAGATCCATAACTGAGAAATCTTAATCTCCCTGTACATTAATTACATTTATCCAAATATGAACATGTCATTGCCAGATAATGGAGGTTGGGGGTTATTGCTGTTACGTGGTGGGGTGTGATGCAGGATGCAAGGAAGGAAGAGATGGATGCAGGGTAGCTACCCCGTCTTTAACCCTCCAGCACTGGATGCACCGTCGACCCGCTTTTTCATTTCATGTGGAAAAACAAACTAATTACGTGGAAATATGATAATGTATTGCGCTGGAGGAGTCGCCTACGACTCTCATTAAGAGTCCATGCAACCCTACTTGTTTCCTTGCTCTAATCCACATCTCTCTCACTTACTCTCTCTTCATCCACTCAGCTAACATGCGTTATTTCTCCTAGGGAGTATTGCCCTTTCACGAGCCATGAACATTAGTGACCGGTCTGGGGCATTTTGCATCAAAGTCAGCCTCATTTGCATAATTGCAGGATTACTCCCTTTTTACTGCCAGCAATGGTCAACATCTCCCACAGTTCCTCAAGACCACTGCCCCCCACCTCCCAAAACTCTCACACAGCTCTCCAAATACCCAGCATGCAGAAGAATCCTTTACCTGATACCTCAGGGAAGACTGCGGGCCTCCCCTCTTGGTTTATCCCTGATCCCTCTACATATAACACATGATTCATCAGTGCTCATTACATTTGACAAGTCCCCACTGCCGGAGCTTGTCAATTATCCTCTGGTGGCCTATAGACCCGCACGCACTCTTTAGGCTTGTCTTGTGGCTCTTTTCCACTGCGTGGTACGACTCGGCTCGGCACGGCACGGCTCAGTGGGCGGGATTATTCACGTGTTGTTATAGTTGCGCCGTCTCTACTGCCATGACATCATCGTAAACGCGCCACAAACAAACACAACAATGGAGCACGTTTCAAAAGAGGCTGACCACGAAATACAAAAAGGTGCGTTTCTTCAAACAAAAAAGTTGCGTCCGATCCTTCGCTGGCTGTGCTGATTTAAAGCGGGTCTGTTGTGTCTCGTGTCGCAAGTTCAGTGACGCAGTAATGACAATTTTCTCCGGCCAATCAGTGACCAGC
>JAUCMS010000049.1:6275848-6295533 GCA_032357445.1 Enteromius radiatus
TACTGTTCCCAGTGGAAAACCCCCCAAAAGTGAGCTGTACTGAACCGTACCGTGCCGTACTATGCAGTGGAAAAGCGTCATTGGAGTAAAATCCCACAATCCCAAGGTGGATGTTAGCATTCAAAGAACCCCAATTAGTGTTAATCGTACAAGTGCTTTTGTTTGATATGCTAGTAAATTGTGTTTACTGCAGTGCCATAAGAACCATTTTGGGTCCCGCAAAGAGTCTTCTTTATTGGACATAAAATGTACTGACCCCAAACTATAAATAGTGTATATATCCATGCCATTAGCATTAGGGTTATTAAAACATACTAGTATGCTAATTTGTTCCATCATATCACATAGAAATAATTTGAAACGCATAGTAAACTTTATCTATTAAAAGTTTACAGTTTTAATTAAGCACCTCTTGCTTTGATTATTGCAACCAGCAATAAATACGATATTCTCTGACACAATCAGTAAGGAAGTGACGAAAACCGGTGCAGTGAAAAGCCTGCCATTGGGCTTCAGGGTCAGATACCATGCCAGCATCACCAATCCTACTACTGTTGATTAGCAGAACGAATGAGGAATATCACCTTATTCGATCCTGTGATTGTAAGGCGTGAAATCAACATCCTCATCCTCTCAGTCTCCAGTGATATGTAAGTATTACCTGTTAATTAAAAAAGTTCTTCCTGGTACTCTTATGCCAACTTTTTAAAATCTGTTGGTACTTGGATGATCAAAACTCCCTTAAACTGAATAATCATTGCACGTTGTTATGCTAGTATGGGATATTATCACATATATGTAATGTATGAAACCATTTACATCGATTTTATAGTCTACAATTAGCCAGTGGTCTGTAAACTTCCAGGCTCATGCAAACCAAATGTTATTTTTTTGCAGCTCACTGGGCTTGCCTTTCCCGAATCAACGGTCGAGAAGCTACATTAACTTGGTACCAGATAAAAAGTCAAGGCCCAAATATGACAGATGCCCAAGGCCAAGGTGGGCACCGGGCCAGTGCCGCTGCTGTGAAAGGGTAGCAGTCAGAACATATCAGAAGTGAGTGGACACTTCAAATGCCATTAAAACTAAAGCGTATGCAAGTTGCTGGCATCCTCTCAACTCTGTGACAGTGTCAAACATATTCGCAAAGATGAGATTGTAAAATGAAGGCGCTGTTTTTACGCTGCAATAAGACCGCAGAAAGTTAAGGAGTTTTTGAAGGGATTTAGTACATATTCAGAGCTTGTTTTTAGTTACAGTATAAACCAATACTAATGCTAACAACTATATTAGGGGCCACTTTCTATAACTAGGTCCATATAATAATCTCACAACGTTTTGAAGATTTGAAAAAACAATCATTTGTGAAGCTTTACTATGTATTTTAAATATTCTTGTGAATTCGATTGGGATTAATTAAACCACAAAAATAAATAAATTCACCAATTATTAGCTCAGGAAATATTTTTAAATATTTTTAAATTAGCTTCATTGTTATATTTTCAGTTAGCTTTAGTTTTTTTATGTGCTTTTGACATTTTTATTAGTTTTTCCTCTAATAATTATTTATGTAGTTTTTTTATTTATTTCAGTTTTATATCGAGTGACAACTTAAAATTATTTATTTCAGTTAGTTGCCAAATAAATATTTCAAATTTTTATTTGGTTTAAAGATTTTTATCTAATATTTATATTTTATTTTAATTTTTAGTATTATATATTATTTCATTTCAGATTGAATTCATTGAATTCATTTCATTAAAGATTATTTACCAATAATAGCACTACTGCAGATTCCATTTGGACCAAGTTTTTTGTTTAGTTTTTTTGGTATTTTTACGGATTATTTAATTTATTTAATTTTGAATGATATGTTTTATATGGTCAGATTTATTATTAATTTTATTTTATTTTTTTTCTACTACAGATACATTTTCTCTTTCTTAACGTACTATTAATCAAAGATGAATAAATGCTAATAAACAGATTTGATATAAATTACAGAATGATTTCTGAAGGATCATGAGACTCAGCTTTAAAATAATAGGAATTCATTACATTTTAAAATGAAATATGAATATATGAGTATATAAAATGGTACAAATGTTTCTAAATTGTGCAGTTTTGCTGTATTTTGGATCAAATAAATGCAAACTTGGTGAGCACAAGACAATCTTTTAAAATCTTACTGTTCAAAAACCTTTGACTGTGTACGTATCTTTAAGCAAGAAGACGTGGTATTTTCAGCCAGCAGCTCGGGCTGAGCTGGAAACAAGTGACCACGATTTGTGTCATGGTCTCGTTAAACATGCCTCAACACATTCTTGATTGGATGCAGCACTGGATTAATTAGAAGCGACGTGTCGGCGTCATCAGCTCTGTCTGAACGCGGCCTCAGATCTCTTAATCAACCGCTCGCTCAGTCAGACAGGGAGGGAGTTCGAAATTGTAAATCACCATACTTTATATGTAATTTTCATTTTAAAATCCTCAAAGGATATTTACTAGTTTATCCTGCCAAAAAAAAAAAACACCAAAAAGAGCAAAAAGTAGGCCTACTCAAAGGAATCCAGCAAGTAAGGGGTGCCGTCATTAAGCAGGAAATGCAGGGCTCAAACTAGGGCAGGACAACAAGTTGTATTTTCATTACAGCATGTGTTATACCACTTCAGCTCTCCCGAGACTTTGATATATGTATGAGAATGTAAGCTCTCCTACAGTGACTGCCGGATCTCGTAAACGTCTAAAGAAAACAGGAAAAGCATGTTGTAGGGCTCCTTATCAAGTTTCCAAAAAGGTTCAGCTGTTCAAGAGAAAATCTGAAAACAACTTTAAGCAATTTTTCCCCCCCGTAACATGAAAAGACATTCATTTAAAAAAAAAAAAAAAAATCCCTTTTATCTAAACTTTATTTATATATATATATATATATATATATATATATTTCTAAAATTGATATAACATTTATTTATTAATTTTGTTATTATTTATTCTAAAATTATTTCCAGTTTTACACTTATTTTTTTTTCTTTTATGTTTTTGAAAGAAGTCTTGTGCTAACTGTAGCAGAATTTCTTTTTAAATCATAAATACTTTATTATTGTAAAATATTAATGCAATTTCGAATAATAGTTTTTTAGTTTAAAATGTAATTTATTCCTGTGATGCAAAGCTGAATTTTCTGCATCATTACTTCACACAATCCTTCAGAAATCATTATAATATGCTTATTTTCTACTCAAAAATACTTATTCAAATTAATGTAGAAAACGGTTGTTGTACTTAATGTTTTTTGTGGAAACCATAACATTTTTTCAAGATTATTTTAAGCTCCAAAGAACTGAATTTATTTATTTATTTTTGTAACATTATAAATATTTACTGTCAGTTTTGTTCAATTCAGTGCTTTCTTGCTAAATAAAAGTTTCAATTTCTTAAAAAAATATATATTGCTGACCCCAAACTTTTGTATGATAGTGGACATAATTTTCATAGTTTTTGCTTCTATTTTTATTTTTTCTTATTGTTCTAAATTTCTGAATAAATTTAAATGTAATAATTTTTTGTTTATTATCAAATTTCTGTATTTATTTATTATTGTACATTTTCTGTTGTATTTCATTACATTTATTCATTCACATTTTGTAGCCTTATTCATAAACGTAATATTTTCTTTGATATTTTTGCTAAAACTGTACTGAAAGACTCCAACCTCTAATTGCGTAACCAGTCCCCTGTACTATAGTTTTCTTTATAATGACTTCCTGAAAACCCAGAAAACATAGGAACTGGCATGGTTTCTCACCCCCATGCAGAGGCAGCAGGGGGTGGACAAGAGTGACCGGCCCACATTTATCAGTCTTGGGCTGAACGGAGTTGCACAGCAGGGGAGAGGCATGCCTTTGTCCCACGGGTCAGCCTAGGGCAAGAGGAAGGTGTATTCGGCGGCTAGACTGTGTTTGTGAATCATGCGAGTGCGGATGTGCTACAGTTTGTCAGAAGACCTTTTTGTTAAGGTTAGCTAACAAAAACGCAACTTCCATGTCATTCAGGCCGTAAAAGATCAAAGCAAACAGGTTGCCTCTCAGAAAAATGAAAAACTTACTAAAAGCTGTTACTAATTTCACTTTCTTAACTCATAAACCTTTTTATGGAAGCCTGTTTCCTGAATAAAAAATAAAAAAAGGTTATTGCGACTTTTTTATCAGTTATTTCACTTTCTTTTCTCAGAACTGTGAGATATAAACTTCACAAAAAAGTCAGAATTGCAGGATATGAAGTCGCAACTGCAAGAAAAAAAGTTAGAATTGCACGATATAAATTCACAGTTGAGTGATACAAAGTTACAATAGCAAGTTATAAAGTCAGAATTGGATGATATAAAGTCGCAGTTGCAAGAAAAAAGTCCAGTTTTGAGATGGAAATGGTCTCAAATTCTCACAATTACGAGTTTATATCACATAATTTTGCCTTTATAACTCGCAAATGTGAGATTTCTTTTTCAGATTTGAGTTTAAAAAGTTGTATTAACCTTTTTGTTTTTTTATTCAGTGGTGAAAACAGGCTTCCATACTTTTTACATCTAACCTTCTTACGTTCTTTTTTTCAGAGCAGGAGGGTCTTTCCATCTTCGGGGGAATAAGAACATCTGTGTTTGTGAGTAGTAGAAACCTTTGGAATTGGTCTGCACATTTCCTGTGTGAGGAGCTCGAACTTTTCCTGCCCTTTTTCCATATCTTTTCCTTCACTCTGCTGGGTTCTGCTGC
This sequence comes from Enteromius radiatus, assembly GCA_032357445.1. Taxonomy (NCBI): domain Eukaryota; kingdom Metazoa; phylum Chordata; class Actinopteri; order Cypriniformes; family Cyprinidae; genus Enteromius; species Enteromius radiatus. The sequence continues at coordinate 6,280,615 of JAUCMS010000049.1, forward strand.
TCTGCTTCAAAGTAAGACGCAAGAAACAAACGCAAACAGGCATGATTTTAGTATCTTTTGTACATATCTCCAGCTCTTTATCTGTCTTTCAGGCTCTGTTTGTGTTTTGCTAACAGTTCTTTGTGGGTTTCTTCAGCAGGGGGGCAGTTGAGGGTAAACCTCTGCTGTTTGAGGAGGGCTGAGTTGTTCTGTTAAGTCTACACACACTGAAGGAACTGTGGGCCAACCGTGGATTCAGCCGGAGGTATGTTATTCTTCTCTCTCCAGCCTCGGTTCTGTGTTTTAGACTGATAAAATGTAGCAACACAGGACTAAATTTAGTTTTTGAGTTACTAACCTAAGCCTTTTGGAAAGTTCTAGCAAGAGACTGTTGCCTGCTTTATTTGTCTGAACATGTTTTTAATGTCAAGAGTGCGCAAGTTAATGCTGAGTCGTGTTTAAACATGCAAGTTTAAAGTATTGTTGGAGCTCAACGCTTCTCTTGAATGTCAAAACATTTACAAAAGCTATTTAGAAAGAGCATGTTTGCACCATGAGGCATGATGTTAAGTATAGGCCATTTAAGTTTGTATTAAGTGATGAATGCTCGATGTAGCCAAAAGGTTCTGCATGGATCAAACCTTCAGCTGATAGCACCTGTAGTGTTTGGATACATAGCAGACAACAACAAAAACATTACTGCAGTTCACAAGATCCTTTGATGCTTGATTCCACTTCCAGCACCAAGGCAGCGTGAGGCCGATTAACCCCTTCTTTCCCACATACTATTCAAATTTAAATCCCATTTAGACTGAGTTAGCTTTGAGGCAGTGCTGATGTAGTATTATTTATGTTCATTTTAGTTTTTGCTATGTGCTTTGTCATTTTAGTATGTTTTGCTTTTTACTTTTTTTTTCCTGGTCTTTCATGTGAATGTTTGTTTTTTATCTATTTCTAAATATATTTATATTTATTTGATCATTTCAGCTTTATTTTAATTACCATTATCTTGTTTTTCACTTAAAAAAATAGCATAAAAAAATTAAAAAGTAAAACCTTTATTTTTTTATTTTTTTTATTTTTTTATTTTTTTATTTATTTACTTTATTGAGTAACATATATATCCGCAATTACTCTCTTCTAGGACTAAAAATATGAATGACTCATCTTGCACTTGTGGGCACATCCAAATTTCTGACCAATCAAATGCTCTATAGAATGAGAATGTTCCTTTCCCTTTGTCAGGTCCAACAAACTTTTTGCAAAGACCAAACCCCCCTTAGTTACTGTTGCTATGTCCAAGAAGCCATTGCTCTCATGCCATACATCATGTTTTCACAAAAATTAAAAACTGACAACGCATCGACAAACAAGTCGGAGTAGGTAACTTGTGGTATAAAACAAAATCTCTGCTTTCAAATGTATTTTTTGTTTTTTTTTTAAGAAATTCAAACAAAAAAATACCATTTTGTGGCTCAAAAGGTCGCTATTGCGCCTCAGTTAAAGCAGCACATAAACCGATCATCTCTTCCTCTTTATAATACGCAGTAAACATGAATGAACTTCAATCACGGAAAGTACGCACCATTTTTCAAGTTAAAGTTTACCAACGTTTGTCTAATCGCCAGTCTGGTCTGGTTTGTTTATCAGACAAAAGTTGCAGATTCAACATAATGATTGGTTAGATCGCCTGTCAGTCAAACCCCCTGTGAAGGATCAAATGTGTAGTTTTAGGTCAACTTTGAAGTCTATTATTGTTCTTAAATATTCATGAAACTGTTTTCTACTGTTTAATACATGTTTGTTGCTTTCGTTTCCTCATTTCTATGCAGCATACCATTGGAAATGAGAGCAAGACAGTTCATCTGAAGCGAATAACCTTGGATACCAAGCAACTGAGCAAAAAGATGGGGGTGGACATCTTTGCTTTGACGCTGTTCACCTTGAGTCACCTGTGGCCACATGTCCAAGCTTCAAGTCTAGTTCGGTTAAACACAGGGCTTCGGGTAGCCAGAGGCCAGTCGGTGTTTGTCACGACTGCTGAACTTCAGTTCCACACGGACAGGGCTTCTGAGGCCTGTAAGGTCGAAGTAGTTCTCACCGAGCCTATAACACAAAGAGTGGGGAAACTCACTCCTCAGGTAACAAAACAAATTCAGAACTAGCTTATGGGTTATATGAAATGTGATGATAATTGTTGTTGTACAATTTTCCAGGTTTTTGACTGCCAGTTCTTTCCGGGTGAAGTGAAGTATGTTCACAATGGCAGCCCGCTTTTAGAGGAGGACACTGTCATGCTGAGGGCCTACAGGTGAAACATTGTGTGGTCATTATTCTTGCACCAACATGTTACAGCTGTTGCTTCAATTAGAGCTTTTGGGAGCTATTTCCAAAGCCTAATGTAATTTCCATACTCACAAATGCTTTTTTCTCTGCTTTTCCTTAAGGTTTACAGAAACCGAGACTTTTGTTGAGACTGTGCTGCTGAAGATACATGTAGTAGAACCTCAAATGAGCCTCGCGGAGCTTGGAAATGTTCCTCTGGTGGTTTCTGAGTTCTACAGCCTTTCCAATGCCATCAATAGCAGTGTCCTTACCTTTAAAACCCAGCCCAATGTGATCTGCACAGTACGTCTTCTCAGTGCTGAGGTCAATGTCCCAATGCTTGGTCAACTGGTCGTTGAGGATCCTGAATCAATGCCGGCTTCTGAGACTGGGCCAAGAAGAGGTATATCAAGTATATAAATCCTTTTTAAAAGCATTTATGTGTCAAATCTCAGTCATATGGTGCAACCAATGTACATTAAAGACACAGGACCCTTAAGGTCAATAAGTCTCTTAAAATATTAGATAATTTGACCTTAATAAAAGGCAAAGTTAGTTCAGGTTGTCATGTTTTGAAAACACCATATAAATGATTATACACCATAATTCATGATATTTCTAACCAAAAATATTACACTGAAAAAAATATATATTTGAAAATAATAATTAAAATATACATTAAAATGTCATGGTGCGACACGCTAAAAATCATATTTTTTCCTAAGTTAATAATTATGACATTTGTTTAAAAAATGTGCTTATACTATAATATACATTATTATAAAGAAATGTAGGTTTTTATAATAATTATATAGTCAATGGTTACATCATATGAACAGTAGAGCTATTTGCAGTTTTTTTTTTAAAATACCATTTCTAAGAACCTCTCATCTGCATTCAAACTTCTTAAGGACGTCATACTGGAATCACCTGCCCAGGAAATAAAGCCTGTGACCACAACACAAGGGAAGTAGAGTTCTTGAAGACCGACTGTGCCGAGTTCCTCACTTCAGGTCTGAAGTACCAACATCTCAGTCCTCCATCACCTGAGATTGATTATATCCCAATCAGGGTGGAGTTCAGGGACCAAACCACCCGAGCCATGCTGGAGGTAAAACGGCATCAGAATCAGCTTTGCGTTAAATCATAACAACAAGGGATGTAATCTTCTACTTGCCCTCTTCTCTCTTAGACTGAGAGTGTTTGGATACCGGTACTGATCCAAGGGGCCATGCAGAACCAACCACCCAATGCTGCCTTTATGTCTACGTTCATCCTGGAGGTAGATCAGTTCATCCTCACCCCCATGACCACTGCTGCCCTGGATGCCAAAGATGACGAAACCCCTCAGGCCCAGCTCATCTTCAACGTGACTAAACCTCCAGCGGAGGGATATATTACTCACTTGGATGATCACACCAAAACTGCATTCTCCTTCTCATGGCAAGACCTGAATGAGATGAAGATTGCCTATCAGCCCCCAAACAGCAGTCACACAGCCAGGAGGAACTATGAGGTTAGGAAATGGTCAATTACTGTACAGGAAACTTTGACAGGCAAAAAAAAAACATTTTCTGTTGCAAATGTATTATTTGTATAAAGACACCTTTATACAAGTGTTGTTGTTATTATTAACTAAAACTATTAAAATACTTTTTGGTCATTAAAATTAAAATTCAAATAAATATTAATCAAATAAATAAAATTACTAAAGCTGAAATAAACATACATTAGTTAAAAAAAATTTAATGACAAGCACACACATTTATAATAAATACTATAATATAATATAATAGTAAATAATAATAAAACAACACCACCTTATTCTGTGTAATTAAAGCATTCTAAATGTGTAAAATATTTAAAATAGCACACTAAAATACATATAATAAATATGTTAGAAATTGTGTCAAACACTGCATTTTGTTGTTTGTGACTTATCTATCAAAACAATTTGAATAATTTTAGTTTATGATGACTTCCAACCAGGAAGATTTTTGTGTCACATACATTGAAATCATGTCAAATAAATAAAACAATAAAAATGTAACTATTTATTTTATCTCCTGTCCAGGTGGAGTTTCAGGCCATTGATGGCTCATTTGTGCCGAGTCCTCCAATCTTGATGCACATCTCTATCCGCACTGCAGAGACCAATGCTCCTCGGGTCTCATGGAATATGGGTATGTTAGCAGGTTAGCTAAAATATATAATCTTCTAAATGAGAGACTGAAGCTAAACATCGCTATCCTTACAGGGTTGGATCTGCTGGAAGGCCAATCCAGACCAATCACATGGGAGCACCTACAGGTTGTTGATAACGACAACATAGATGCCGTCACCCTGATAGCTATGGACGGCCCAATTAATGGACACTTAAGTGTTAGAGGTAAAGGAATTTAATCTGTCACCTCTCTAAAAGTAGAAGCCAATCTGAATGTATTTTCCAGGACCTTTTCACACTGATGTGTCATAGTACAGTAAGTCTCATAAAGTGTATACCCACTCTTTATTCCTTCTCGGTCCATGTGGTAACCATCATTCAAGAAACATATGTCTGGGTGGCCTGCATGGGTTTGCTAATCAGGTGTAAAATGCTTCGGCGACACTTTGCCAGGGGCCGTGGACCAAAGATGTCTTTAGAGCCGTAGCGGCTGTCTTTCCACTTCAGCAGACTTTTGTTTGCACAGACCCTGAAAGAAGCAGACTGGAGAGACTTATGGCATTTTGTGCCAGATGTCCAACACAAGGTCATTTCTCTTCCATCAGAGCGTTATCTTAGCAAGCTTTGAGAACTGGTGACAATCATCTGAAAGGTTTTATCCATGGGAATGTTCCAGAATTTAAATCAAAGGAATAGTTTATCGACTTGTCCATGTCAATGGGGTCCAAAACAACATTTTGTTAGAAAATAAAATCAAACAAGTTGGGAATGGCAACAGAATGGTCCAAAACAACTGGTAACAGAATAAAATTTTTTGGGTGAACTATTCTTCTAAATCCTTGGTTTCTTAGAAGGAATGGCCAAATTGTGACTTTAGGAATTGAATGGGATGTTTTGCTGTATGTGTTCTCGCGTGGAAGCTGTGGTAGGTTGTTTTTGTGTTTCCTGGTTTCCTTGGCTTCGTTCCTTGTGTCACTCTCTGACAGAAGACCACCTGATCAGCAGAAGCCTCAAGCCTACTCAAACAACAGCTCCCACTTTAAGCCAAACTCTTAATTTAATTGGTGTTTACGTTTTTGAGGTTGACGTGTCGCTTTGTGATCCCTCTGGCTGAATCATCCCATAACTTTGGCTCCAAATACACTTCAAAAGCACTTCATCGTGCTACAGGATGATTGAGCTGAACAGCAAGTTCTGGCCCAGAAATGGACCGGTCCCTGTTGAGAACCTAGAGGGGGATTGGGAATTGCTCATGTAGACCTCAAACTCAGGGACTCCGACCCTTGGGAAAGTCCTCAGTCAGCCTTCGGCCAAATGGAAAGATGCCGCCCAATGTCCTCTTCTGTCGAGTATCTATATGGAGACTGTTTTTTTGGGCCTGCTGCCCACAGCCACCTTTGGGCCCAATTACTTACTTGTTTCTCCATTGGACTTGTGGCCGTTTCCCCCTGATAAAGTTGCTAATTAGGTTTGCTGTGTAACCAGTCATCATTCAATCTGTCTGGTGACCTTGCCCTTCTGTCTCCCTGGCAAGCAGGAGAAGCTCAGCTTCACGGTGGGCAGCAGCCATTGCCTGGGAAGGACGCCATCTTTCTTTTTATTTTTCTGCAATAGGGAGAAGCCAGAGCCAACGTTTGTGCCTTCAGGCAAAAAAACTAAACTTATTTTTCACAATTGCATGAATGATATTGTAAATGATAGTAAAGATGAGTTTACTTTCATACTTTCATATTATGTTGACTACTTAACTTAAAGGGGTCATTCTTTGACTCTACAATGAAGGTCAGTGGGGTCCAAAACAGCAACATCTTTAATTAATGATGCCAGAGTTTTCATTTTTGGGTGAACTATCCTTTTAACTTGGAATTTCATTCATTATTCAAATAGGTCAAAACTGTATATATTGTAACCAATCGATATTATTCTTCCAAAGGTGGAAAAGGATTCATGTTTAAGGTCAAGGATCTCCGAGAGGGTGTTGTGGTCTATCATCACTCAGACAGCGACACCACCAGGGATTACATTGTCTTCCGAATCACAGATGGCCGCCACAGCATCAGACACAAATTCCCCATCTACGTTCTTCCCAAAGATGACACCCCTCCTTTTCTAATCAATAACGTGGCGTTTGAGGTCCAAGAAGGTAGCGTGGTTAGGGTAGAGGAGTACATGCTGATGGCCTCAGACTTGGACTCCAGCGACGAGTATATTCAGTATCAACTGATTACTTTTCCCAGAGCAGGACAGCTGGTTAAGAAGTCCTCCCCACATGAACCAGGTCAGTCGGATTTAAAAGATCATATTTCTCAAGGTTTTTAACTCATCCGAGATGCCTTGCATTATATGGTGTCATGTCAAACAGGTATCCCAGTGAAGAGCTTTCTGCAGAGGGACCTGTTTCAAGGCCTTATCTACTATAAGCATTCAGGGGAGGAAGTGTTTGAGGACTCTTTTGATTTCATCCTCTCAGATGTCCATCAGCCTCCGAATTTATCGGACAGACATGTAACGTTGTATCTGTTTTCATAATAAATTCAATTTCAGTATGAATATTTATAACAGAAAAGTGTTTACCTCTTTATCCATAGACTGTGGTGATCCACGTGTTTCCAGTGAAGGACCAGTTGCCCGAGGAAGTTTCCGGAACGGTTCGCTCCATCACGGTTAAGGAAACTGAGGTTGTTTACATCACTCAGAAACATCTGCACTTCAGAGATACAGAGCATTCGGAGACTGACCTATTGTATGTGATCACTCATCCTTGCTTTAGCCCAGGAAACACCAGGTATGTGTATGCATTCTCTTGCAATGACAATTTTTTAATTCATAAATACAGTACATGTGTATATATACAGTACACTGCCATTTAAAAATGTGTTTTTTAATGTTAAATGTTTTTTAAAGAAGTCTCTTATGCTTATCAAGTCTGCATTTATTTTAATAAATACAGATTGCAATATACTTAATATAAATATACAATATAAAATAATGGTTTTGAAAAAAATAAATAATGGTCTGAATTTTCATCATCATTACTCCAGTGTAAAGTGTCACATGATCCTTCAAAAATCTTTCTAATATGCTGATTTATTATTAGAATGATCAATGTTGGCAAAGTTGTGATGGCAAATATTTTTTCAGGATTTTTTGATTAATAAAAAGTTCAAAAGAATAGCATTTATTCCAAATATAAATCCTTTTTAACAATATACATCTATGCTATCACTTCTTATCAATTTAACACATCCTTGCTAAAAAAAAAATATAATTTCTTTCAAAAAAAGAAAGACTACAAATTTGCAGACCCCAAACTTTTTAACAGTAGTATATATGATTCAAAATATTTCTATTTTTAAATAAATGCACTTCCTTTTAACTTTTTATTCATCAAAGAATCCTGAAAAAAAGTAGCACTGGTTCAAACTGTTTTCTTTCCAGCACTGATAATATATCAGCATATTAGAATAATTTCGGAAGGATCATGTGACACTGAAGACTTAGGTAATAATTTATATATAATTATTATTATTATTATTATTATTATTATTATTCAGAAGTAAAAGAAGAATATTGTTCCTTTCATGTATATTTTGCATCTGTTGGAAATTCTTGCAGGTTATCAGATGCAGGCAGGCTGTTTTATACCGACAGCACAAACTCCATGAAAAAAGATGCAATGGTTCCAGTGCTCAAGTCCTTTACCCAGGTCTGACATGTGCACACAAATAGGTTCCCTGAATATTACAATCTATTGCAATACTCTAAAATTCTATTTTAAATAACATGCCTCTAAGATACTGGCTTTTTTGACATCCACAGCATGCAGTGAATCACCACAAAGTGGCCTACATGCCTCCAATTGAGGATATCGGCCCTGAGCCTCTCTTTGTGCAGTTTGTGTTTTCTGTGAGTGACCAGCAGGGCGGCGCTCTCACAGGACTCACCTTCAACATCACAGTCACACCTGTTGACAACCAGGCCCCTGAAGTGAGTTGCTTATTATTATATTCCAGTGTTGTTTTTATGGACCAGGATTTCAAAGTTTTTGCAATGGGTTTCAAATAATTTTATAAAAAAAGTGGTATAATTTATAATTCCATTTCCCAAACTTTCATTCATAGATGTTCACTAACTTGCTGAGGGTGGAGGAAGGTGGTGGCAGTTTCCTGATGGAGGAACACCTGTTGGTGCAGGATGTGGACAGCTCAGAAGATCAGCTCAGGATACACATGAAGACTCATCCTAAGCATGGAAGATTGGAGCTGCAGGGCACCGCACTGCTAGAGGGAGACAGCTTCAGTTTGCAGGACCTCAAAGCATTGAGGGTCAGGTATGAATATGTGAGGTCAAAAATTGGGCCTGGAAAATCATGTTCTGAGAAGAATTGATGAAGATAATTATAATTTGTTGAAAATAACAATACAGATACATTCATGATGACTCTGAGACCCTGAAGGATAGCGTTGGTCTTACTATCACAGATGGAATCAACTCTGTACATGGAATGCTTTTAGTTCAGGTAATTTTCTCCTGTTTAAAAAAAATAGCATTATTGTTTGGCACATTGCATTGTACTTCTATGCAGCATTCCCTTATTAAAATGCATATTTCTTTAGTGCTTCTTATTTGCATTTTTCATTAGATCCTGCCCGTGAACGATGAACCCCCACAGTTAGGCTCCGACTTGAGGGCTGTACTGTCCTGCAAAGAGGGGGGTCAGGTCCAGATTACGGTTGAGTACCTCTCTGCTACAGATGTTGACAGCGAGGACACTCGGCTAACGTACATGCTTGCCAGAACACCTGCACGTGGGGTGCTGCAGCGAAATGGGGTCACTGTGGACAAGTTCTCCCAGCTGGATGTGCTCAACGGACTCATCTTCTACCTGCACACAGGTTATAATCGAGACAGGAGGATAGTTAGTGATACTTAATGTCACTTAGTGTCGCACATAGTCTTTTAGTCGTTTTTTTATATATATATATATATATATGTGCTTTTTAATGTTTTTATTCAGACAAGACAATAGACAGCAGACAGGAAATCATTAGGTAGAGAGAAACGGGAACAGGTTCAGCAACGGACCACAAGACGCCATTCGAACTTGGGTCATAGTGAGCGCAAACGCGGTTTATGTCCGCGCACTAACCGCGAGGCTATTAGCGTTGACGTCTTGTGAATATATACTGAAAATACACAATAAAATGGTTGATGAAGAATATTTAGGTTTTATAAGTAATATTGGCCAATATTTCAACAATCGTGCAGAAGAAGGATATATGTAACAGGAAGGCCTCATATTGAATGTCTTATAGCTGAAATGCATTGTTTGTTTGTTTTTGTGAACTGAATGAACATAAACACATTTCCCCATTCACTAGGTGGTGAGATTGGACCCGATCCTGTCTCGGACACAGTCACTCTCATTGTGTCAGATGGAGAGGCTGGAACAATAGACGGCTGCTGCCAGGAGGATGCTCTCCCCCCACCCGTCCCACTGCATGGCACGCTTCCGGTGTATGACCTCAACATCACTGTGATGCCTGTCAACAACCAGGTCCCAACCATAACGCTGGGTAAACATCTTCCACAGGGCCTGTAGTAAATCTCTTAGACATTTCGTACACTGGCGCTGCATTGTGTTGAGGGACCGACTGGATTAAAAGATGCTTTCTAATCGAGATTTAATCGGCAGAGCATTTGGCTAAGGTGTAATGAATTCATTGTAATGCCAATCCGCTTAAATCAAGCAATAAAGCAACTAGGAATTTCCAGACAGGTGATGGACTGCAGCTTGGTGAACGAATCACTTAATCGCAGTCTCGCACACCCAGCTCAGGGAGTGTGGCGAATGCAAACCTTTCGTTCCCCTGGACGTACGTTTCGATGCAGGGTGTTAGAGACGTCTTGCCAGGATTTGGATTTCACTGTTAATGCCAGAAACTTTGCAGTTATCATTGAAGGACAGTGACCAGAGCAAGACAATGAACAGAAGACGGCTGCTAGGTGGCGGTGGGACATTCACAGGAAATCCTAGCATGCTTGTCATCGGTGTATGAGGGGCGACAGACGTACACACAGCTGGTTGGGATTATAGAGAGAGAGCAGAGCATGTGTGGCAAAAAAAGCGCAGTAGAAAAAGATACATGTTCCCGTGAGAACAACTGGACAATAGGGACATGGAAGAGAAGACAATGGACAGGCCTGCATTTGGAAAAGACGACACGTCCATTGTGTCTTCTATCCCTTTTCTCATTCAATCACAATTATAATCTCCTAATTCGGCTAATCCCCATTAAAAAAGGAGGATTCTCCAACGTTGCCACCATGTAGTAGATCTGGACTGGTTTGTGTGAAAAAAGTAGTCTTCTAATTAATTTGCATTGAATAAAGATGGGTGGGCATAAGAGGTTTAAGCACAGGAAAATGAGGGAAATCCAGCTCTTGCCTTGCTATGGGAAGAGTTTTATCATTTTTACTCCAGACTGGTGGTCATTAATTCCTCCCCTTGTTTCAGAGCTCCATCCAAGCACAACCTCATCAGTGCCCATTCTCCATTCATTATTTATCAGTGCAGTAAATGGAAGCAGATGCCAGTAAGCATTGGCATGATGGCTTTATCAACACCCAGGTGGCAGCGGGCTGGCCGAGAGCCGAACGAGAGAGCAGGGGAAGAGAGGGAGTGTTAGTGGGGTGGCATAGCAGGCGTGAAGAAAGAGGGGAGCAAGGGGAAATGCCTGTAAATGAGAGGGAGAAGAAGAAAAATATTGAGATGCACTCTTGAGAAGAAAAAAAATAAGTCTGTGAAGTCACATCAAGCTCTCTAAAATGAGGGCTCTGATTAATGCCAATGTATAACTTCTGTATATTGTTTTGTCAGGTACCTTGTTTGTGGTAGATGAGGGAGCCAGTGCATGTCTGTGTGGGGGGGTGTTGGAGGCAACCGATCCTGATAGTCATCCAGATCAGCTCATGTTTCACTTGGTGACCCCACCACAGTATGGGTTCCTGGAGAACACCCTTCCATCCCCTGGCTTTGAGAAAAGCAATGCTGGACTCCGAGTGGGTCAGTAGCATTTCTGAGGCTCTGTAAACCTACCTAGAAATTGTGATTATGCCAAGTAGGACGTGCTTATGTATCACTTTTTTTAATTGGTTGCTAACCCTAACCCTAACATTCCTGTCAAACCATGTCCTTTCAAATGTATGACTAATACGTGTTGTAATTTGCATGCACTTAAATTAAACTTAAATTTCACCCAAAAATGACAGTTATCAATTATGTTTACTTCCCCTCATGTCATTCTAAAGACTTTTTTTCTTTGAAACACAAATTAAGATATTACGTCTAGTTAATTTTTAATACAGGGAAAGTTAATGGAGTCCAATGTTGCGTCGCTACTGATTTTCATTGTAGGAAAAAAAATTTAATGTAATTTAAGGGTTTTACTAATAGCTTGCACCAGTGCAGACTGTCTTTCGGTGTTAAAATAGTACTGTCAGGTTTTAATTAAGATGCGCAGTGATGACAAATTAGCGCTAAAAAGGTGTGGATAGTTATTTTTGAGTTTCTCTTTCAGATGCAAAATTTATGGGAGGACAGTATTAAAATTAATCATGCGATGAGATTTACTAACATTTACATGTCAAATTATTGCCATTATTTAATGGGCAAAAAAGCATGTCTTAAACTGTAAATAAAAATATACGTATAGATGTAAATATACATTGTGTCTGTGTTCTTTAATTTGCAGATTATTAGCAAACACCTGCCCATCAGCGCTGTTTTGGAATTGCACTCTTGTGCTATTTTACCCTGTTTAGTAAAACTGGCCCTAAGCGCTGGGAGACACTCTCTACAATCAATGTCCTACTTGGCAAAATCACAATTCATCTTTTGTATGTCTTATTATAAGACCTTGTCTTTCAGACTACTAAAGTCATATTGTATAAATAAAGCTTCTTTCAGCCAGCTTCACCTCAGTTCGGGTTTCATCAACTATGTCCAGTCAGTGCACCAGGGTGTAGAGCCTACAGCAGACTTCTTTACCATCAGTGTTAGTGACGGGATTCAGAGATCAGCACCGATGCCCTTCTACATCGTCATCAGCCCTACAAATGACGAGATCCCATCACTGCTGCTCAGCAACTTTACAGTAAGATACACTTTTTGGAGACAAAGTTATCCAATAAACAAACTATTGACTAACTATGCTGTACTTTGCAATAGGTCATGGAGGGAGGGATGAAAGACCTCAGTCCTGATATTCTAAACGCAGTGGACGTTGATATTCCAGCACATACTCTTACCATGACCATCCTGGCTCCCCCAGCCCATGGCACACTGGTCAATGGCATTTATGGTCTTGAGATGAATCGCTACAAAAACATGAACCCTGAGGTCCTACAACGAACCTTAGCAATCCAGTCTTTCACCTTACAGGAGCTACAACAAGGTCAGTTCTTGAGCTTGTGTGATTGGTAGTACCACAAACTTTTTTCTCCCTAACTTCCGGGGGTACCACTAACTGCTTGTTGAGGACGGATGTGAGGACAGAGTCCCTTCCCTGGTCCAGCCACCCCTCGGTGCCTTCACTGTTAGTATCCAGGCTTTCAGAACAGATGTTGCAGGAGACAGAGGTCACAGAGTGCCTGTGGTGCTTCTGCTTCATCTGCAAAGTCTTTCCAAATGCTCTCTGCGCAGTTAAGTCACCGTGCATGAGGTATTTGGTGACTGCACAGCTTTGCTTGTTAGCGAGTGATAAAGAGCCATGGAAACATAGGTGATCAGGTCATTGACAAAATGGAGCATGTTCACTGGTGTCCTTCTTGGTAGTAGTGGAAGAACCAGCTACAGTATATAAGTCAAAGGCTACCAGGAATCAAGTACTTAATGATTGTTATATCCATTAATGTTGCTAAACGCTTAATCCACTAAAATATTCCTTGATTTTTTTTTTCTCTTCTGTGCTGATCCATAGGAATGAAGATCATGTATATGCACGACGACACAGAAACCCTCAAGGACGCTTTCACCATACAGTTGACAGATGGTGGGCACACAGTCCAGGGGACTGCGTGTGTCCGCATCATACCAGTCAATGATGAAAAGCCATGGCTACTAAAGTAAGGACGCCCTGGGACAAATTCAGAGCCAAAAAGGCGGATGAAAGCAGGAACGGGGGGAGGGATTTTAGTGGCGGAGACTGGACAGGAACAGAAGGGGGAGGCCGATCCTAGATAGGGTTTAGTGAAGGGGGGTCAACACAACCTGTACTGCACATGTGGCTGGGGAATCTTTGTTTCCCTGAATGAGTAACTGGGAATTAAGTTACACCCTTGAGTAAATTGCTAATTTCTATTCCAACCTCTTCCTCCAAGATCAGCAAGATCTAAGGGTGTGCATGTAAACTCCATAACAGCAGAAGTAATGTGTCTTTTTGGCAGACGCCTGCTTCCTTGTTTCAGAGTCCTAATGGATTAAGATAACAGGCCGGTCCTGCTTGTGTTTCTTCCTTCCAGAAGCAGCTGTTTGTGTATTTATTTATTTAAGATTCTGGATTTTAGCATGCAGGCTTGGCACCTGTACCTTTAGTGTCCAAAGCGTCTCAATCTTTTTTGCTCAGAAATGCAGGCATTGAGGTCGAGGCCCTGGGGAAGAGAGTCATCTCCAGTGTAGCGTTGGAGGCAGGGGATCATGACACTCCCAACGACCATCTTCTCTTCATCCTCAATGCAGGTCCCAGATTTGGCCTCCTTCAGCTAAGGGTTAGCAAGGACGGACAGTCCCTTTACATTATTACACAAGGCTAGAATACACTACTTCTTAAATATAAACAGATATAAACAGAAAAAAAGAAACTCATATACACCTAGGATGGCTCCGGGGTGAGTAACATATGGGGTAATTTTCAGTTTTGGGTGAACTATTCATTTAAAGGTTCCAAAATTGACTCAAAATATTAAACATTTTAGATATCCTTTGATTTAATGGAATCATAGAAATAAATCATCAATGGCATCAAATCTGGGCTAAAGTCATGTAGTGTAATCCAGGCTTAGTGTGACGTACTATATACTTTAAGAATATACAGTATGTGAGCCTAATAATGTGTTCTTCTGTGATTTCCTGCAGACAGAAGCTGGATGGATTGATCTGAGTCCGGGTCTGAATTTCACCCAGGAGGATGTGGAGATGAATCGCCTATGGTACAGTCACACAACAGTTAGCGGTTTCAAAGGCCATGACAGGTTTCACTTTGTTCTCAGTGATGGGGAAAACACAACACCTCCACAGAGTTTCTTCATCTCTGTCCGCACCGTTCGAAAGGGTAAGATTTATTGTCAGCAAAATAAAACAACTATGAACATAGCAGGAACTTAGCATGGGTCTTGAAACACCAGTGTTATGAAATTAAATTACATATTATGACCATCTAAAGTTTGGCATA
>JAUCMS010000049.1:6295633-6309468 GCA_032357445.1 Enteromius radiatus
AGTTTGGCATAATGACAGACCAGTTTGCATTTAGTGACTCACTGATAGCTGCTTTTGTTTTTCCCCTCAATCGAAGTCCAACAAAAACAACTTTGTTGACAGATTAAATCTGTGCATGTATAATTAAAAACAATGGCTTTCCCTACGGCCAAAATGACTTTGCCAGTTGGGTGAACATGCAAGCATGGCAGCCATTGTCCTCTTGGCTCCGTTCTGGCTTATCCTGGAGGAACAGAGGTGAGAACGTTCTGCTGCAAAGGATGAGCCACCTTTAAACGCCCAGCATGAATTATTAACAGAGCTGGGGCCAAACATCTGTAGTCCCGGCCTTAGATCCCAGCACTGTCCCTGCTGTCACAAACAAATCCCACACAACATCAATAAACTTATGTGCACGGAACTTGCTTTATGCGTAACATGCTTATATTCTTCAAAGCTTTACATATATATTCATGCATAAGCTTCTGTAATCCATCTTCTTTTTGCGCATACAGGTGACATTGCTCTAATCACTAAACCTGTGACCTTGATGGAGGGAGAGAGAGTCATTCTGACCACTGACATTCTGATTGCCGCAGACAGTGGAAGCGAGCCAGATGAGCTCACATACACTGTATCAGTCCCACCTGAACATGGTCACCTACACATGGTCCAAAATCCAGGGGTTCCAGTGCTCTCCTTCTCCCAGATGGATGTGGCTGCCAACCGGGTATGCTACACTCATGACAACAGCCGTTTTGCTGACCGTGATTCTTTCAGGTCAGTGGCTTATATTGTTCTTTGCATAGACTGTATAGACAAGTGCACAGATGCCATTTTTGCTTTTTCCTGTTTACATTCAGTCAAGACCAAATCCAGCTGTTTTGACATGAATACCCACATCAAGGTGCACTATATTCATTAGTAATATACAACATTATATTAATTGTGAAAATTTAGTCCAGCCCACATATGGCACATTTTCAATACGAGATAATGTGCAAGCAAGAGACGGGCAAAATGAAAAGGATCATTTTTGCTTCGTTTGCATGGGTTTCCAGCCAATTTGGCAGCAGGCTGACTTCCGTCAGGGCGTACAGTTGACCTGTGCTGCCTTTCTCGTGTGAATCTTTGACACCCAAAACTCTGGCTTAGTTTCATCGTTGGGTCATCTGGGAGCAAACAAACCTTCCTGAGCCAAGCCTGACGAGAGGCGAGTGGCCCTTCGGAGAGGATACGGAGCACTCTGTGCCAATGTGTTCAGTCAGCACAGCATGGGGTGGGTATGGGGTCCAATCGCAGCACATGGACACTACAGCATTAGTCATGTGGGGCCCGAGTACTTTCAATTAGCAAATTACGACACAATCGCAAGAGACTGGGGGAAAAACTTGGTTTAACGGATGCGTTGCTTAAATGGTCTTTGTGTCTTCGCAGCTTGTATTTGTGTTAATGCGAGGCAAAAGAGGCAGCATGCGACAGCCGGTCTCCCTGATCAGGAGAGACACCTGAGCAAACACCTGTGTGTCAAACTCCAGGCCGACAGCGGGGGCCAAAAGAGACAGGGAGACTGTTTTTTTTTCTGGGAGCCTTGTGTCTCCCTCTGCTCCGCCGTGACAGCTGATGATAAATGGCCATTATTAAGAGAGTAATAACTCAGCCTGGCATTGGTTATACGGCTCTAAGAGATGTAGTCAGAGACAGGGATCCCTGGGCACAATTACGGAGCAAATATGGGACAATGGCAATGCCAGATGTTGCACCAGTTTGGCTGTGAGAGTGGACCTGCGTGTTTGGTTGCGAGTCTAGTGCGAGGTGGCAGTCGTGTTGTTTACCATGGCTGGCAATTATCAGCTTCAGGGCAATACGTGTTGGGAGGCAGATTGGCTTGGCAGAGGGTGGAATGGGGACTCGGCTCGGCTCGCACCCCTCCCTGTCCCATCTTTCTGCTCCAACACATCAACCGTGCTGGGTGAGGATAGCAGCTCAGAACATGCTGTAAAACTGACAAGACCTTCGAATAAAGTGAGAAGGCATGAGAGACCATGTGTTATGCTGATTTTACTACAGTTAAAGGGTGAAAACAAAGTGATAAAACAGTACTGAAATATATTATAACTTGCATGTAACTAATAAGTAATATGTTCTCTCGTGCAGCTTTGCTGTTACCAATGGTGTGACCTCCAGAAGCGGTAGTATTCATTTCAAAGTGGAACACAGTGACCGTATCCCACCGACCCTGACTATTAACAAAGGCCTCGAGCTCACAGAGGGCTCTGTGAAGACCATTTCCACTGATGATCTGAAACTGACCGACCCAGACACAGCTCTGGAGAATCTCACCTATGTTGTTATTCAAAGCCCACAATATGGAAAGTTGCTCTTGAAAGGAATACCCTTCTCTAAGCCTCGGTTCACGCAACTGGACATCAACAATATGGATCTAGCTTACCATCATCTGAACGGACGGGCCAAGATCGACAGGTTCACCTTCCAGCCTACTGATGGAACTAACACAGGTTATTTGGAGTACGGACAGCTGAAGAGAGAACCTGCGGTTTTTACTATACAGGTAGGCTGATTGTGAATTGAGAACAATCACTCACAACCAATAAACATAAAAAGTGGGAAATATTGTCAAATGTAAGTAGTTACATTTACAACATGCCTACTAATTCATGCATTGATTTTTACAACCACCCCTTACAAGAATTTACTTCAAAATACCATAGTGATTGCAGGTGGAATTAGGGGGAGGGGCATTAATATTCTAGGGGGTAGCTGATTGGTCAAAAATCCAAGATGAGTCATCAACATTTGTGATGGAAGAAACAACCACTAATTTTAAATGTATATGTGACCCTGGACCACTAATATATTAAGTAAAGATCACATTCCATAAAGATACCTGAAATATATCAAAACTTTTCAATAAAAAGACCCTTATGACATTTAGGAGTTCACTTGCCTCAATCCTAACAAATATTGAGTGAAAGGCACAAAATTGCATTTTATTTATTTCTAAAAGACTTTAAAAATCATAATAAACGAAGGAATTATGAAGCTATGCCATTGTGATAACGATATGGCGCGACTGCTGTACAATTTCTGTCTGGACTTTAAAGTGAGGGAAACGATTTAGCGTAGTTAACCTAACTGTCAAATAAACGACTTGCATACAAACCATTGAGCACAGCAGGAGAGCAACGGGTTAACAAAGCGATCCCTGTTGAATTGAATGCTAACGAAGAGGCTTTGGCTGGCCAGGTGCTGCTGCAGGTCCGGTGCCATTCAGCATGTCATAGCGTCGCTCTCTCGAGGCCCGCGCCTCAATTTAATATTCCGTTGAAACGGTCAGCGAGGCGGTAAACGCGCTGGCCAGCCCTACCAGCCCTGTGCTACTGAGACAGAAAGCCGCTCCCGCCAGAACAGGTGAATCAGCCGAAAACTTTGTTGTCACTTGGCTCAAGACGCGCATTGCTAACTCAAGCCAAAATACAGCGTAGTGTGCGCGGGGAGGTCATAAGTAATATCTGTATCTCCCCTCACACAATTTTACCTGTAAAAATACCACACAACAAAAGCTCAAATTGCCTTGGATTTTTATTTATTTATTTATTTTTTTGGTGGACTATACATTTCAGCACTCCGTAAACCGTAAATATATTTGAACGATTTTAAAATAAAGTTAACAAGGATAGCAAATAAATTGGACTTTAAATTTGGACTTAAATCATTACAATTTTCCCAAACAATGGCATTTTCTTTTATAAATCTCAAAATTGTTGGTGTTTATAAGGCAAGTGGTCACGTGGTTAAATGTTCTAAATAAGCACAATTTATCAATTTTTGGTCATAAGCAGTAGTTTTATATTTTGTATCTTGCCCTTTACTTTTCCTGATTAATTATTCTTTGGGTTTATTTTTTAATTTAGCTGAAGTCCTTATAAAAAGGTTGGGTCTTTTTCCCCTTAATAAATAAAGTTAAAAAAAAAAAAAAAAATTGACTTAAAAATAAACCCAAGAAATATTTATTGTAATAATAAATGTGATGGCTGAAATGTCACTTACTTGAAAAAACAAAAATGTACAAATCTCTTAAACTTTTGATATTTTTAATCTTGAAATGTCTACATTTAATGTGATACAATAATTAGTCTAAGTAAATGTAATAACAGTAACATGAAATATGCTATGTATTTATATTTCTAAACGAATTAAAGGCAAATACACTTGAAATAATTTTTACAAGATTTAAACTACAGTAATTTGACTTAAAAATAAAAATAAACCTGAGAAATATTTAATAGAGCGAAACATGACAGCTATTTTTTCCTGAAAGAAATGCGTAATATATATATTTGTACATTTAAAATAAAATAATATTACATTTAACAAATAGCATTTGAGGTTCCTCAGCCTTTTTTTTTCTTTCTTTCTTTTTTTTTAAGAATCTCCCTTGAAAACTTTTTCTCTCTTTTTGAATCTTTCTAATACTGTTAATAAAATAAAGTAATTTAAATGTAATAACAACAAATATGAGCATACAGGCCTAGATTAAAAACCACACCAAGCAATGGCTGTGAAATGAGTGCTTTCCCATTTATTGGTATGTAATGCTTCCCTCTAGTGGTGTTACAGCATGAGTGCAGTTCATCTCTGTGTGGATTTGACTGAACTACACCATGATTTCTATCTTCACAGATAGAGGTACTGGACAAGACCCCACCCAGTATTATAAACAAAGGCATTGCAAGTGCTGTGGAGAATTTCGGGGATGGCAAACAGGGCATCTACATCACCTCCAAAGAGCTGCGTGCCTCTGATCCAGACAGTCCCGACGACACACTTGAGTTCATCATCACAAGGCCTCCACACTTCGGTTACCTTGAAAATGTCCTCACAGGCAGGTGCATGGGTCACTGATGGTGCCGACTGTCTTTTTAATATGCACAGATTGTGTCCTGATTATAATGAATTTTCTTGCTGTTATAGGTGCCTATATCAAAGGACGCTTTACCCAGAAGGATCTGGAGCAGAAAGCAGTGCTCTTCGTTGTTCCTGCAGATATGGAAGTGACAGCAGACAGCTTTGAGTTCCAAGTCACAGATCGTGCAGGAAACACTATGCTTCCCGAAGTGTATATATATATATATCCTTATTTGTGGATTGTTTGTTTAGATTTCCAGACAGAACTAATGCAGTGAAGTTATTGAATGTTAAATGTGTATATATAACATTTTTCACTGTCAGAGGAGGAATGAATTGGATCATGTCTATGTTTCTAAAACCAGAAAAAGCTATTTTAATGTTCAGTGGCAACCATTTTGACAAAACTAGCTAAAACTATGCACTTAGACAATTTTTTATTACAGACTTTTGGTTGGGAAATAAATATAAGATAAAAAAAATATGCTTGCAAGTAGAGAGAGAGATAGTGTTAGTCATTTGGAAAAATTATTAGCATTTTTATATAATAAAAAATATATAATATTTGATATAATACATATACTGTATAAACATCTAAAAAAATATATTTAGTTTTTACATATATTAGTAAAAATATGTAATTTAAATTATATATAAATAAATAATTCTAAATGTATTATGAAATATATAAATATAAATCCGGAGAACTATTCCTTTATATCAGTACAAATTATATTTATATATTGCTGTAATCAGTATCCAATTAATACTTAAGTGTGTCATTTGGTTTTAGAAAAATTATTAGCATTTTTTATATATGATATATATATCATACTGAAATAATACACATTATATATATATATATATATATATATATTATATAAAAAAATATAAATTACAATATTAACAGAGTTGCGATTTAAAATATTTACTCAGTATAAGGGTGGTGTGTGTGTGTGTGTGTGTGTGTGTGTGTGTGTGTAAAATGGTCTAGAGATAATTAAATACTTCTCTATTATAGTTTATATTTCTATCAAATTATTAATTTAAATGGTAAAACTGATCAGTGTATTAATAAAAAAACTGCTATATAAGAAAATGTAATACAATAATATATATATATATATAAAACAAGAAATATATAAAATAAATACATGTATAAAAAAAATCATAATAAAATATTAAAATATATTAAAATAAAAAGTCGAAATTACAATTCGGACAAATATTCCATTGCCTTCTGAAAAAAATTAATCAGTGTTTTAATTACAATTAAATTCTGAAATACTATATAAGAAAATGTAATGCCACAATATATAAATAATAAATATATAAAAAGATTTAAAAAAAGATAAATAATTATATATATAAAAATATATTAAAATAAAAACTATAAATTACAATACAGACAAATATGCCATTGCCTTTAGTAATAAACATTATTTTTTATCTCTCTACAAACAGCTTGCATTCCACAATTCCAATAAGATCTCAATTCAAGGCAATATAATTTCAGTCCCAATGTGATTCTTGGCTTTTTCGACTGCCAACACAGGATGGAGTTGAGGTGGTCTCATGTGGAGCTGTCAGCTTCCTGTTACCGTGTTTGTGAGACTGCAGGGACTCTAGCAGTGCAGGTGGTGCGCCGCGGTAACAGCAAAGATCCGGCGTACATCGCCATACAGGTGCACTGAACTCGTCTTACCATCCTGCACAGATCAAGATTTAGATGTGACTCAGTCATTTTATCTTCCAGGTGGAAGAGGGAACGGCCAAAGCCGGGAAGGACTTCACTCACAGTTCTGCCAGCCTCATACAGTTTGATCCAGGTGCTTATCCAACCTACACTTTTTGACTCTTGATCTTGAGAATATATGCTCAATCTGTGATCTGTCTTTGTTTTTAGGTGTGAATCTCAAAACGTGGAACATTTACCTCAAAGATGACGGCTTAGAAGAGAACCATGAAAAATTTGATGTAGTTCTGAAGACCCCCAAAAATGCTGTTCTGGGACAGAGGAGCAAGGCCACCGTTGAGATTGTGGATCCTAGAAATGGTAGAAAGAGCTTCTCCGTACCCACGTTCTGCTCTTTTTACATAAACTGAGAATATTTCTGCCTTACAGGCAGGTGTCATCCAGATGAGCTTATTGTTGAAGAAGATGAGAGGCAATATCCCGTCCAAAGCCCCCCACGCGTCCCAGAGCCTGAACCGCCCGTACTCGAGGAATACACTCCAGACCCAAGAACAGGGATCCTTTGGGAGAACTATCCACCAAGAGGGGACGTCCCATACCGCACACACTTCAGCCCTTACAGCGAGGGAGTACATCAGGACCAGGAGATCTTGCACAGTCTGGGTCAAAGACAGCTGAGGATTCTGGGTAGAAACAGGCAAAGGGTGAGCCAGCTACTACATTTACCTCAATCATCTCTTGTATCTACAGTAGTATGGTATTGAGAATTGATACGTGTTTAACATCTGATTGTGGCTTTAGGCATTTCTGTCAGAGGTGGACAACAGAAATCAAGAAAAAGTCTGGAGAGTAAGTTTTATTATGCCTGTACTTAACTTCAGAGTGATCATAAAGGTTTATTTAATTATTTATTTATTTATTAGTAGTACTTCATTCATTCATGTTATTCATTTAGTGTTTATTTTATGTAGTTATGTTTTGTTATTTATTTATTTATATTTATTAGTAATATTTATTTTTTTGTCTTTATTTTATTTCTTATTTATTTTTCTTAGTATTTATTGATTCCAATATTATTAATTCATTAGGCATATTTTTTTAGTAGTACTTAATAATTATTCATTCAGTAGTAGTTGTGTTATATTTATTTATTCATTTAGTTGTGCTATTTGTTTATTTGTAATTTTTATGTATTAGTATTAGAACTATTTGTTTAATCGTGTTATTTATTTAGTATCAAATTTGTTTATTTGTTGGTTGTGTTATTATCTATTATTTAGCAGTATTGGTATTATCTTCATTTATGTAGTTGAATGGTTTTTATTTTATTAATAATATTTATGTAAATGTATTAGAAGTATTTAGTAGTGTTATTTACTATTAATTTAGTTTTTTGTTGGTTGTATTATTTATTTAGTAGTATTGGCATTTAGTTGTATTGTTATTTTTATTAGGAATATTTATGTATTTGTAATCCAGTATTAGAAGTATTTATTTAGTAGTATTATTTATGTAGTATACATTTTATTTGTTTGCTGTATTATGAATTTAGTGGTATTATCTTTATTTAGTTGTATTATTTTTTTGTTTTATTTAATTGCTTTTATGTGTATTTATTTTTTTATATATATTTATTTATTAGTATTAAAAGTATTTAATTAAATAATTGTTTTTGTTGAATAGTGTCATTCATTTATTTATTATTATTTGTTTCAGTGTTATTTATTCATCATCATAATAATATTTTGTTTATTTATTTTGTATTATTATTTTACATCATAATGTGCTGTAGTTCACTGTGTCTTCCCTCTGTCCTCCATTAGTTTCATGGCCTGATTCCAGTGAGAGTGGAGGAGAAGGCCCCAGCACCAGCACCAGCACCAGCACCTCGTGTCCACTCTGAACTGGAGATCACTCCCATCTGGAGCTGGCCTGGATACTCTGCTGATGCTGAATCAGTAGAAACTCCCCAGCGTGACTCTGCCTCTTTAATAACTGATTCAGCAGCACAACAACACAAGGTATCATATCTTAACCATACGCTGTGAATTAGAATGTGTTTACAGTATATAAAGCATCTAAGCTTCCTTTATACTTTCTCACATGTTCATTTATAATATAATGAGCTTTCATTTGACAATTCCTCCCTCTCTTTTTAAAGTCTCAGAAGTCTGTTAGCATTGGCTGTCCGAATGGCTGGACTCACTACCGGAGGAGCTGCTATATTTTGGGGCCTGGTATTGCTAGCTGGAGCAGTGCACAACATGCTTGCATGCTGTACGTTACACGTCTGTTCTGTCTCAGAAACATGTATATCCATACTACTTACCATTTTTAAATAATAATGTTACGATTACCAAATTTAGGCTTGAAAGTGAGTTGGTCAGTATCCGCTCCAAGACTGATATGAAGTGGATGTGGAAGTTTGCTGAAAGGCAATCATTCTGGATTGGTAAGCCAAATAATATCTATATTTAGGAACCGCAAAGATCCTGAATGTAAAGTGTCCCGTATGTTAGCGTATTGGTGTGATTTGTGCAGGGCTCTCTGGTGGTCCAGAACAGTGGTTGTGGACAGACGGCAAACCGCTGACGTTCTCCAAACTCCGGAAGGATGACGAGGAGCACGCCAGATCTGCTGCCAGCTGTGTTTTAGCTCAGAGCCAGAAGATATGGATTCCTAGAAGTTGCGTCGATGGATCCGAACACAGATACATTTGTTCAGCTCCGGCACACATCAGTTAAAACTGATATTTAATTTATAATGCTCTTGTTTCTTAATGATTTAAAATACATTGTAGCCATCGATGACATGCTTTCTTGTGTTATTAAAATAAATACAATTAAAAAATATCAAATAAAAGTCATGAAAAGGTTAGATTTATGGAGTTATTATTTGTGCACTATAAAAATGATTCTATCTATCTGTCTGTCTGTCTGTTGTTCTGTCTATATCTATCGTCTGTCATTCTATCTATTGTCTGTCTATATATCTGTTCTATCTATATCTGTTGTCTTATCTATCTATCCATCTGTCTGTTGTTCTATCTGTCCATCCATCCATCCATCTACTGTATCTATCTATCCATCCATCCATCCATCCATCTATCGTCTGTCTGTCTATGTATCTAAATGTAGTTATAACCATAGATTTGTATTAAGGCACGTCATTAAATAATCCGTTACATACATACATACATTTTAGTGTAGGAACCAATATATTTGGTGTGTATTTAAAACTTGGTTCCGCCCGGACACTCATAGATGTGGGACGGGGAAAAGATGGCGGCGGCCGTGGTACAAATGTCATGTTTGTACCGAGGGATGTTGGCGGTGAGAGCCACTGGCATCCGCCCGCTGATCCCGGGACTCGTCCCGTCTCAGTTCAGGGCGTTCTCCATGAAGAAAGAACCGGAGCTGGAGGAAAATCCGTATTACAATAAATATGAAGAGAAGATCAGGAAACTGCGGAGGTGAGCAGCTGTCAAACGCTGATAATAAATAAACTGTCAGGCATTAATATAACATGTGTAGTACTGTAACATCAGCTCGAAGCCTCAAGAATATAAAACCCTTCTGGAGAAGCGCGGTGAGGTGAAGACAGAGCCGCTGGGACAGTCCAGGCAAGCAGAGTTCGTCAAGTACATGGAGAAAGAGGTGAGGAACAAAGCTTACATTCACCCTCGCTAGATTTTGATGCCTACTTATACGTTTAAAGTGTTATTTACTATATATTATTTTAATATATAACGAATTAAATCGTTTTTGTATTATTTTATCTTATAATTTAACATTATGAACCATGTATTATTGTTTAGTAAATGTAATGCACGATAATGCAATAAACGTATTTAATATAATACAATACAACATACATATAGTTTGTCCGTTTTGTTGTATTTGTAGCTGGACAGACGTGGTGAAGCAGGACCTGGGGGCTTCACCAAAGATAAGGTAAGCTATTAGTTACCGCATTCATATTTAAATGATAAATCAGAGATTTACAGTTTATTATTTGCATCTTTTACTTTTCTTCGTATTCTATAGACATTAGGGTCTATTCTCAACCTGGATATGGTTCAGGAGAAATCTGGATCAGACATTGCAGAGGCAAGAGGAAGAATATTAATAAAGCAAAATGTTTTTTAGTCTTAAGGTCCTTACACACGGAAGCCTGAAATTTACGTATATGTTTTTTTTAAAAGAAAATTTTAATTTTATTCGTCAACCTTTCCTATAAAAAAAAAAAAAAACAGATCTGACTTTTTTTTTTTTTATTACAGACGAAAATATCAGACTCTGTGTGCAATGACCTTTAGCATACGGTTGCAATCTACTGTAAAATTATAGAAAACTATTAAATCACCTCACCAAATCTTCTGTGTGCAGCTATGGATGCAGTACTTCTCAAAGAAAGACACAATCAGCGCCGTCATACCAGTGAGTTCTGTTCTATCAGTCTGTTAACTCCTGTAATAACAATGTCATAAACTCTTAATAATCATTTGATAAACTCTTTCACTTAATATTTAAAGCTTTTTTTCAAAGCAGTTCAATTTATTACTATGAACAGATCTTCAGATTTTTAGATCTTATTCTTTTTTTTCTTCGTGTTTTTAAGATAAATGTCTTTGTAATTCTCTGTTTTAGGGCTCAACTTTTGACATCATCTTTAACCGTACCAAATCTTGCCCAACTGTAAGTATACTTATGTCATATAACCCTGCAAAATGCTAAGTGTCCACTTGGTGGCATCCTGATCATAGTGTGGCCTCTGATGTTCTGTAAACTCACTAATAAGTTTAGGAACCAAGAAAAATACAGCAAAAAAAAAAAAAAAATGATATTAGCGTTTGTAATGTGTGGGTGTGTGCGTGTGTTCTTCATAATTTATTCAATGACTCCATAATACCTCTAATTAATAGCGTGAACGGACAGATTGCCGAAATTATCAGTTTTGTTCCTTTTAGTGAAAGCATATAGCTCAACATCTGTGGTTTCATTTCTGTCTTTTGATTAAATTGACTCTCTTGAGGCAGTTTTTTTTTCAGTGTAAATCAGGGGTGTCAAACTCATTTTAGGTTGGGGGCCGGATCAGAGAAAATATCCCCTTGTGTGGGCNNNNTCAAATCGTCCTGCGGGCCGTATGTTTGACACCCCTGGTGTAAATCAAACACATAAAGCATATTTCTTTTTAATAAATCAAAAGCAATACAATTTGTTTAGCCCAATTCCCAAACAAATCCCATATATAACATAGTCCAGTTCCAGAGTGAATCAATGCAATGAGGCAGTTATTTTTAATGAATCACACATATAGTGCAACCACTGTAGTTCAGTTCCTGAATGAGTGACTCTAATAAGCCAGCTCTTATTTAATGAATCAAACATTCAGTCCAACCAGCGTAGTCTGATTCCCTGATGAAGAATCACTTCTTCTTTAGTGAATCGAACACAAAATGCAACCACTGTAGTTCAATTCCAATTAGAGATGAACCAGTGTAATTAAAAAATGAATCACTTTAATGACACAGGTTCTTTTTTTGTGAATCAATCGCATAACGAGTGTAGTTTGATTCTCAAATAAATCACTTAAATGATTTTTTGCAATCCCCAGAAAGTGAAATCTTCATACTAATGATATATAATATATGCTTATAGATCTATATAATGTAAACGAATGTATTTTTTGCACAGTTTCTGTACGCTCTGCCCCAGAAGGAGGGCTATGAGTTTTTTGTGGGCCAGTGGGCTGGTCATGAACTGCATTTCACGTCTTTAATCAATGTTCAGGTAATATCATTTTTTAAATATCTAATAATAATAATTTCACACTGCTGTTGGCATAGCTGCTGAAATTGAATTGTGTTTCAGACAATGGGAGAAAACGCCCCCAGCCAGCTCGTTTTATACCACTATACAGACCTGCAAAAGGAAAAAGACATCGTGCTGATGACTGCTGAGATGGATAGCAAATTTGTGGTAAGTTAAATGAAGTAGCTAAGTACAAAAAAAAACAATCTGTGCAATTTGTAATGTATTCTTTTTTTAAACCTCTTTCAGACGGTCCACCAGGCCCAGTGCTTAGCCAATCAGGTGCAGCTGTTTTATGGATCGCAGCGGCTTGAGACGTTCCGATTGGTTGAGACCTTCAACCACCAACCGGCAGAGTTTAAACACATGTCTGTGATAGCAGAACTAGAACAGAGTGGTGTCGGACCAGCAGTCACTCCAAAATAATACTGAGGTGTTTCTTTATATGGACTGTTGAGAAAGAAGCGCTCTGTAATTCATGTATGGAGGCCCGTGAGAGTCTTCACAGCCGGATGAGAACATATGTGTTGCCTTTCAGTAGATACGAGTTAAATAGACTCACAATAGATATGGCGTGATGTATAAACATTCAAATATTTATACATCATGATTATCTGCTACCGTGTATGCAGATTTGCTTCTGGTTTGACTCCAAGGAAATGTCCTGAATAGCATATGGCACGAAATACTCTACTATTGTGGTTGTGTGATCATTTTGTGCTTACAAATGCCATAAATAGGTTTCCAACTAAATAAAAGTCATATTGTAGATGTTTGCGCATCCACTTCTTGTGCTTCGTTCTCTCTTATGTATAGTATTACTCTAAATTAGCTTTTAAGGTGTTAGGGCCTGTTTACCAAAAAACGTTCCCCTTTCTTCACTGAGATAAACACACCTGTAGCCTGGTGAGTGAGCTCCACAAATAGACTGAAATACCCTGAGGACCCAAGCAGCATACAATAATGTTCTTGTATATCCACTGCGGTGTTATTCATAATAAAGCTTCACATTTTGGCAGTATTTATGTGCCTAATTCTGTTTTTTTGTGTAAGAATTTGAAAATGCAAATGATGTTTGAATGTCTTTTTACCAACTGACCATATTTTTAGTGGATTCGCAAATTGCAAATATTGTCAATATTAGATTTCAGCATGCTTTAGAATGGAACTTTGATCGTGTTTATATTTTTTAGCATCTTTTCACTTTTAAAATACAGTTATTATTTATTAAGAAAAAAAAGAGCTATTTTATTAATATTTCATATATAACGTGAGTTCTGTGAATTTTTGCAACTATTGCATCCTGGGATTACGTTTACCATTGTTCTTCAAACAAACAAAAAAATTTAAAGGTGCCATAGAATGCATTGAGAGAATATTTTAAATTGTTGTCTGATATGTACATAGAAGGTATGTAG
>JAUCMS010000049.1:6321185-6332266 GCA_032357445.1 Enteromius radiatus
TTTTTATATGTAGTTTTTAAAATTATTTAAATAAATTATTTACTTAATTATTCATATGAAGTAATCTATTTTAACATTTCATATAATAATAATATTTTATAAAATATATTGTTCATAATCATAAATAAATTATAATTTATTATAAATTATAATAATTTATACTCTAAACAATTTATGAAAATTATATATATAGAATCATTTGTATAAATGATCAATTGTATAAAGTAAACAATTATTTTGTTATTGTTTATTTGATTGTTTTTATTTATATTTACTTGCTTATGAGTATTTTAAAAAGTAAACAATTTGTATATTGTTTATAATAATAATAAAAACATATTGGAATACATTTTATAATATACATTTTTTAATTCTTATTTAATGATCAAATATATGTTTGAAAATAAACTACACATTTGTAACATACCAAGTTGTTGTTAATATTCGTTTTTAAACTGCAGTGAAAATACAAAGAAAAGCAATATTAATAGTTTAATATAATATTTACAATTACATAATAAAATAATAATATTAATATTCATAATAATTTATAGTAATAATAATGATAATTTGTGCAACTTAATATTAAATAATATATGTTTTGTTTCTTTTTAATTAATTTAAAATGTTAAAATTAAACCAAATTATTACATTTATTTCATCACTTACGTATCTGCATTGAAGAGTTGAACATCATACTGATATCATACAAAATGTCTTTATCTAAATCTCAGTCTGCTCATGTGGTTTATGAATTGAAATGGGTGTTTGGAAGCTTTCATAACTTCATGTGGCATTTACAGTGGTGCCTGTGCGAAGGATTCATGCGCTGACCATCAGCTGGGCTCTTCCACCTCAGGGCAAACATTACAGGTCAGTAACGCATCCTGACAGCTGTCAAAATCTATCCACCGCATGAAAGCATCTTACCCTGCTGAGGCCACCAAGCATCTAAACCAGGACAACACAGTGTAATGCTACAAGTCTGCATTGTGCTCATGGCATTAAAATATATTTGTTTAATTGTTTGTTTGGTGGGTTGTAGAGTGAAACCCCTGCACTACATTTCCTGGCTGGTGGGTCATGAAGGAGCTGGAAGTATACTGTCTTTACTCAGGAAGAAGTGAGTTTGGCTTTCTTTTCATATTACTTGAATATTTAAACTGAACACTAATCAATCAGTGCTCTGTATGTGAAGGTGCTGGGCTCTGGGTCTGTTTGGAGGAAACAGCGAGTCAGGTTTCGATCAGAACACCACCTACTCCATCTTCAGCGTTTCAATCACCTTGAGTGACGAGGGCTTCCAGAACTTCTTCCAGGTCTGAAAAACCCTTTATGCTTGCTCATTTACCATCCTTAGTTGTTTTAAACATGAGTAATTTGATGTTTTATTGTGGTTGTAGATCATTCACATAGTATTCCAGTATCTGAAGATGCTTCAGTCCCTTGGACCTCAACAGAGGTGAGAAACATACAGCCTGATGCTGCAGGACAACGATTAGAGTTTCTATATACTTTACAGAAAGTTATACAGTGGGGAAAAAATGGTTTCCAAGAAGAAAATAACCTCTGAAGATAATTTATGTTTTTTGTTTTTTTTTATGTAACATAATTAGATTAAATAATTAGATTTATAATATATTATGATATAATTTTTAAGATGTAAATTATATAATAATATTTTTTATTGAATTTAATTATTAATATTGAACAGAATTTAATTGATCACTTTATTGAATCTTAATCTCAAAGAACAAAAATAATTAAAAGATTTTAAAGAATGAAGAACGTTCTAAAATTCTGGCTGATCATTTTGTAGCTAATTTTATAGCCAATTAAGTATATATATAGTATATATCATTAAACAATAGCTCTATATTGATAATAATAATAACAACTACAACAGCAATAAGAATAATACTTTATAAAATATATTATTGTTCGTATGTACTTTATAAATTATTATAATTAGTAGTAATTTATTAGCAGATTTGTATATGATTATTTACTTTATACATTTTTATATATATATAAATTATATAATTGTTATTATTATGTTATTTATTGTTTCTTTGTTTTATTTATACGTACACTCTTATTATATTTGAAAATAAAAGTATAATACGTGTAATTATTTATAATGATAATAACAATAAAACAATATTGAAATACATTTTAGAAAGTAAATCTTTGTTATTTAGTTTATATTTGTTTTATTTGTTGTTTTTGATAACATTTATATTTGCAACATGTATAACTAAAATGCTATTTTGTGTTTTTTAAATAATAATAAAGGAAGGAGCAATATGAATTTTTTTAATATATACAATGAAATAATAATCTAAAAAATAAAAATCATTACTTTCATTCAAATGAAACAGGATAATTATTGAATCACTTAGTTTTAATTTTGTGCGCTCACTAAATATTGAACAACGCACTGCTTTCATACTGATAATCAATTAATTATATGATTCAGTCCCTCTCAAATCTAAGTCTACTCATGTTGTGAGTTTAGTTGGTTTCGCTAGTATGCTTGAATCCTGTTGGTTTTATTAAATACAAAAACACACTCTTGGTTATGACTTTTCTCAGAATGTATGAAGAAATCCAGAAGATTGAAGCCAATGAGTTTCACTATCAGGAACAGGTGACGTGAAATCATCTCAAATCATTTACTGTGTAGACCAGATCTCTCATATTTATATTCTTTTATACCAGACGGAACCAATAGAGTTTGTGGCCAACATCTGTGAAAACATGCAACTTTTCCCAAAAGAGGACTTCCTGTGTGGAGACCAGCTGATGTTTGAATACAACCAAGAGGCATGTTATTATCTACTGCACTTTCAATGCTAAACATCTCATGCTGGTAGTTCTATTGTTTAATCTGATATATGTTTGGTTGAAGGTCATCTCAGCTGCTTTGACACTCTTGACTCCAGCAACAGCCAATATATTACTGCTGTCACCCGAGCATGATGGGCTCTGTCCTCTGAAGGAGAAGTGGTTTGGGACGCAGTACAGAGTTGAAGGTAATCCACCACAAAAAATAAGGGAGAAGTTTGGTATATTTTTAGGGATCCACTGAAATTAGAATTATGGCAGAAAAAAAATACATAATATTAAAAATTAATTAACAAAATTAAATTGTGTATTTTTGTCACTATCAGCTGATAACCAATATGGCACTATATTTCATATGTATAGAATACAAAATAATAATACTGAATACTGATTATTGGAGTGTTCTAACCACACAGATGTTTCACAAGAATACCAGGATCTCTGGGCTGGAGATTTCCCGCTGAACCCAGACCTTCACCTTCCAGCTGAGAACAGGTTTATAGGTCAGTTCTAATCCCATTCCATTAAATGGTCGTTCATCCTTCCTTTTACAGCAGTTTTTCACATCTGTACACAGCCACGGATTTCACCCTCAAAACATCAGACTGTCCTGACACGGATTTCCCGGTCAAAATAATCGACAACGAGAGAGGCCGCCTCTGGTTCAGAAAGGACAACAAGTTCAAGATACCCAAAGGTACCTTCATAATAAGACTAACATAAGAAAAAACACAATGTAACAGCTGTAATTATATCACGGTGTCTGTATTTTCCCGTAGCTTACGCACGCTTCCAGCTGCTGGCACCGTTTATACAGGAATCCCCTAAAAAGTGAGTTGTTTCTCAACGCGTTTAATTAATAAATCTCTCCTAAACTCTTCAGGCCAAACCCTGCAACATATAGAACCCCGTTTCCACCATGGGACAAAATAATGTAAAACGTAATTGCGATTTTTGTTTTTTGGCTCCCAATTTAAAATTCTCTGAAAAAAATATTATTCAGAGTGAATGTGGGAAACAAAACACATTCTGTGTTGGAAACAAAAACTATTGTTAGATGTAAACTCAGATCTATGGGTACAACAGCATGATGTTATTGTTTAATCTGTGGTCAAAGATTCACAGAGAGAAATTGGGCAGCCACGCCATCATTTTTCCCAAGTTTTTGTTTTGCTCCATTTACACGAAAACACAACCCCTGAGTTTTCAAACTAACTTTCAGACGGGGTCTGCAGTATTTCCAGAAATCTCAGTTTATACCAGAGTAGTGTAAACAACAGGAATAACCAAAGCAAATTTATTTATTTTTAAGACAAAAGCACATTAGTGTAAATGGGGCCTTAGAATTCTGAAATGTCAATTTGGAATTATGAGGGAAAAAAAACAAAAAACTTGAGATTTCAAATTTAAACAGGGTCCGTGGTGTTTTCCGTCTCAGTTTTCGAGGGTGGAATACGCCAGAATGTAATGTAAACGACAGGTGTAACCGTAGCAACAGGGCCTGAGATATAAACTTAGAATTGTGAGATATTAACCCAGAATTCCAAGATAAAAATTCAAAAAGAAGATTAAATGTCACATCCTTGTCTACACTGGTGTTTTCACTGTGTTTCAGAAACTATCTCTGTTTACACTACACAACCGAAAACGCACGTCACATGACCCTTCATGCATGTACAACTATAGTTATGTATAGATTCCCTATCATTTAGATGACTGGCATGTAATGGAAACTGGAATTGGAATTGCAAAGAAAATTTTTTGAGTTTTTATGTTGCAATTCAAGGAAAAACTTTATTATTC
This sequence comes from Enteromius radiatus, assembly GCA_032357445.1. Lineage (NCBI taxonomy): Eukaryota > Metazoa > Chordata > Actinopteri > Cypriniformes > Cyprinidae > Enteromius > Enteromius radiatus. Next base: position 6,325,836 of record JAUCMS010000049.1, read on the forward strand.
TAATATTCCTTGGCAGAAATATTACCACATGAATGATCTTTTCCCCCTCCCAGTCTGGTCATGTTTGATCTCTTTGTGAATATTTTGGCTCATAATCTGGCGGAGCCGGCATACGATGCTGATGTTGCTCAACTGGAATACATGTTATTTCCTGGAGACCATGGCTTGTTCATCAGACTCAAAGGATTTAATCACAAACTGTCTGTGAGTTGAATAGTAACTTTGATTCTTTTTGAATCTGTCTGAAACCAATCCGATTCATTTAAACAAGAGTAAAACTTCCATTTTTAATCTTTTAGTTGCTTCTGAACCTGATCGTAGACCACCTGGCCAACTTTAGCACCACTCCAAAAGTGTTTAGCATGTTCATTGAACAGCTGAAGAAAACCTACTACATCATCCTCATTAAACCAGATCGACTTGGAAGGTGGGTAACTGCAGATTTCAGACCGCCATAATCTCCGTTCACGTTATTTGATGCAGATGAAGTCTGACTTCCTGTGTTTCAGAGATGTTCGACTGCAGATCCTGGAGCACCATCGCTGGTCTGTGATGCAGAAGTACGAAGCCATCATGGCCGACCTCAGTGTGACTGATCTCATGGACTTTGTGAATCGATTCAAGGCCGAGTTATTTGTGGAAGGACTCATACAAGGAAACTTCACAAGGGCTGTGAGTGGTGATTTATTTCATTTTAAACATGTATTTACACTGTAATCGTTCATTTTTGTGTAATTTCTGCACAAACAGGAATCAAAGGAATTTCTACAGTATTTTATAGAGTAAGTTGACTGCTTCTTCTGTTTGTTAGATAGGCTAATAGAAGTATAATGTAAATGTTTTACGTTATATCATAAAATATCTAAAGCATGTTACATTGTAAGGTTACTTTTTTGAAGTACAAAAAAATACAATTATTCTATATAGAATTATTTCTGTATAGTTTCTGTATAATCTGTATTTTTTTTTTCTTTTATAAATTTTTAAAAATCAGTGGGGGTTTTCCTAATGTTTTTTTTTTTTTTTTTACAATTGCAAGGTGATTTTTGGAAATATTACAAAATAAATAATTTTTTTTTCTTTTATAAATTTTTAAAAATCAGTGTTTTTTTTATAGTTTCCTAATTTTTTTTTTTTTTTTTACAATTGCAAGGTGATTTTTGGAAATATTACAACATAAATAATTTTTTTTCAGTTTACTTACAAAGATGTATACTTAACTTTTTTTATATATATATATATATATATATATATATTATAAAATTATTGTTTGGTAATGTTAAGGTAGCATGTTACATGTAATTACATTTATTTATATATATATATAAAACTGTTATAAAAATAAACTTTTTGGAGGTAAAATAACTTTTTATTTATTTAGTTTACGTACAAGAATGTTTATTTACAATAATTAATCTTTTATATACTATAAAACATTTGTTCTTATTGTTGAGGTAACGGTACATGTAATGCGTGTTACATTATCAAATTACTTTTTGAAAGTAATATATCTAAATAAAATCACTTTTCATTTACCTTTTTTTTTAAACATTTGTTGTATTTTACTTACGACTTGTTGTTTAGGTAACTTCTTACATGTAATGAGTGTTACGTTATCAGGTTACTTTTTGGTGGAAAATATAGCAAAATAAATGTTTTATTTATTCAGTTTATATTCAAGAATGTATACGTAGAATATTTATTTAGTATATATTTTTAAAAATATTGTTGAGGTAACGTTACATGTAGTGCGTTATGTTTGTCATGTTGCTTTTTCTTAGTCAAATAAAATAACCAAGTAAAAAAATATATTTCATTAGAAAATATATGAAGCTGAAAGAAAATTAAAAAAAATGTATAACAGTTCATTAATTTAATAATAAATAAATGTATTAATTTAATAAATTCACCATTCATTATTCAACATTTTTAAGAATTAGATTATAGGATAGCTGCTTTTTTAGGGGGCATCACCTCTGCATTAAGAATTCATATTATAATAATAAACACAAATTTAGTTTTAGTTAATTTTAGTTTTTTTTCTATTCATGTAATTTATATAATACAACAAATACAACATTCTTTTTTCTTTTTTTTTCAGGAAACTCCAGTATAAAGCTCCTCCAGCTGAACCTCCTGTCCTGTTCAGAGTGGTGGAGTTACCACAGATGCACCACCTATGTAAAGTCCAGTCGCTCAATAAAGCAGACGCTAACTCTGAAGTCACAGTATACTATCAGGTAATGGTCTGTTAGCAGTCCTGTGCTGTATTTCAGATCTTCTCAAACGGTGAAAAACAACCAAAATATTAACGTAAAGTGTTTTTTTGTCTCCAGACAGGTCTGAAGAACTTGCGGGAACATACGCTGATGGAGCTGCTCGTGGTCAGTTTCATTGCTGTTCAAAACATATCTATATCGTCCTTCTTTCTTAAAATCTTGTTTTCTGTGTCGATCAGATGCACATGGAAGAACCCTGCTTTGATTTCCTGAGGACAAAGGAAACTCTGGGGTCAGTTATGAAGCATCGTCTTTCAGACTGTCTCAATATTTCTGCTACAACACCTATCTTGTTTGACTCTTCTTCAGGTATCAGGTGTACCCGTCCTGCAGAAACACCTCCGGTGTCCTTGGCTTCTCAGTTACAGTCGAGACTCAGGCCACCAAGTTCAGGCAAGATTTATGGTTAAAGCTAGACATTTCTCTAGTCTGTTTTCCTTGTTCATATCAATAATGTTTTCTTTTTGTGTTCTGCTCTCGTAGCACCGACTTTGTGGAAGGAAAAATTGAAGCTTTTCTAGTCAGTTTTGGGGAGAAGATGGTGAACCTGTCAGATGAGGCTTTTCAAACTCAAGTGACTGCGCTGATCAAGCTGAAGGAGTGTGAAGACACGCAGCTCGGGGAAGAAGTGGACAGGAACTGGTTTGAAGTGGTCACACAGCAGTATGTCTTTGACAGGCTCAATAAAGAAGTGAGAAATCAGGCCATATATTCCTCTTCTTTATCATTACACATGCTTTATTTACCACTTTTAAATGTAATCTAGTCTCAAAATTATATAGGTTTTTTTATACTGTACATCTGTACAATATAATGTTATGCCTATATTCACACATAGCATTTAAATAACCAGTCACCAACGATTTTATGTTAGTATTTGAGTTATTTGTCACCAACCATTTTTTATTAGTCTAAATTTTTATTTATGCCACATTATTACCAAGCATTTTTGTAAGAATTAGTTTGTTTATGCTATATACCCAACCTTTTTTGTTAGGCTTAATATTTGTTCATTTCGTTTGATGCATTTATACAAACTTTTTGTTTGTTAGATTTAGTTTTTTTATTTCTATATTTACGCCACATCTCCAGAATATTTTATTTATTTATTTTATTATTATTATTATTATTATTATTTTTTGTATGTATTAGTGCTGTCAAGCAATTAATCACGATTAATCGCATCCAAAATAAAAATGTTTTTTCTTTATTTTGTTTAGTTTTTAGTTTGTAATGTGTATATTTGATATTTATATATAAATACAAACACATGCATGTATATATTTAAGAAAAGGACACCCCAGGACACCCCTAATTTATTTTCTAATTTTATTTTAATCTAATTAATATAGAGTTGTAATGCTGGCCATTTATTGATTATTATGTATAATATTATCTATATCAGCTGGGAGTTGTAGTATTGACGCTTTTCTGTTCTTATTCTTTATTCTGCATCATTAGATTGTTTTTTGCTTTACCCAACAGATTGAAGTCCTGAAGAGTGTCACCAAAGATGAGCTGGTGTCTTTTTTCATGGAGCACAGACACGCCGGCAGTAGAAAACTGAGTATACATGTATGTTATTTATTTGCTGAATCTATTTATTATAAAGTATTGAGAAGACAAACTAAATATATATATCTAACTAAACTGCTAATCATATTAGCATCCACCAAATCGCTGTGCTGTATGATCTGAACAGGTGGTTGGATTCGGAGAGAAAGAGAAGGAAACCCCTGGAGAAGATCGGTCTAGTTCATCCTCAGAGTCTCAGGATACAGAAGCGAAGACTTCCTCATATGGAGACGTGTCTGAGCTCATCTTTCTCCCCGCCTCGCCCGATCTTGCCAAAGCCAGCAAGATAACAGACATCCGGGCGTTCACGTCCTCCCTCAACCTGCACCCCTACCACAAGATCCTCCGGTGAGACCGAAGAGGACCTCGGCTACCTCCAGATCCGTCTCTCTGACGTTTTTAATCACACAAATATACAAGTCATATTAATCAAGTGACATGTTTTTCATGTAGAGGACAAAAATCAAAATAACATACAAATATATTAGATTATCAGGGATAATGAGCATATCAGTAAAATATGTACGCTGAATATATCAGATATACAGTATATATAAAAATAAGTGGTTACTGGAAATCTTTTCTTTAAGGTAAGAATGTATTTTATCTTGAATTCTCAGTGTAAATAAAAATTTGGAGATGTGGACACAAAGCCATTTACCTCAGATTTGAATAGTATTTAGTATGTTTTATTCAAATGTCTAATCATTAAATGTTCATTTTAATAAAAATTGAAATTAGAAACCATAGTATGTTTTCTAATTACGTTTTGTAAAGAAAGAAAAGAAAAACGTTTGCATTATTTATATAGTGTAGTTTTTATTAGTATATTTTTAAATAGTTTTTTAAGTCTAAAGTAGCCTAATTTTGTTATGTACTGTTGTCATTTTTATAATTTTTTTATGCATTTATTTATTTTATGTGAACAAAATAATATTAACTTTTAATATTGGCTGGCTGCTTTTAAGTTAACTAACCAGAATTTATATAGGTCTACTTTATTTTTATTAATATTAATAATAATATTGTTATTATCTGATATTTTTTATTTTTACATTTGTATTTTTTTTTCTCTATAACTTTATATTTATTTCAGTGTTTAGTAAGTCTGGTAGGCTACTTCAGCTTTTTTTCTTTCTTTTTTTTTTTTACCGAAGATGATATTAATCATTTTAGTTTTAGGTAACAATAACCAGCAACCTTTTTTCCCTCTACAAGCTATACACCTTAAAGAAAACCCATTTGTTTGGCTGCCATGACATCACTGAGTCGCTAAATTATTAATAAGACAACTTATGAATATTTTAAAAAGGATTATTTTTTTTCTACGAGAAACAACGTATGCTAGCGATAAAAGAAATCTAATATACAAATGATTGTGTTAATGTTGATCAGAGGAGTCTATCGAAGGTGATTCTGTATCTGCGGAAAGTTACGTAGAGACGCGACGCAGCCATGGCAACGAACTTTTATTAGCCGCCGTTTTGGATTAGCAGCTCGCGCACAGACTGTAGCCAAACTTGATGCATGGAGAGCGGCAGAAAGTTAAGTGTTTTCGCTCTTTTGCGTCTCTCGGCGGTTCTTCACCTGTAAACAGCGTCCAAAAGCGAGTTTCTCCGGTGTGAGTATGTCTTTGTCCGTCATCAGCAGCGCGTCTCCGGAGGGAGAGGGAGCCGAGAGCCGCAGGACGAGGAGATCCACTGACAGTGAGTCCACTCGATCAACAACACTCACTGTAACCTTTGTTGAGCTCAAGTGTTTAAAGCTACATCAACAACTTTTTTCTCCAACTGCATTGTTAATATTTATTTGTTTCATTTATTTTCTTTGTTAATCTGACGTTTTTAAAGCTATAAACAACCTTCTTCAACTTTATTGTGAGCTAATATTTATTTCAACATCTATTTTTTGTATTGTTTATTACTGTACTTTTTCTTTCTTTCAAATAGCCATCTTTGTTATTCTTAATAGCTAATTTAATTAATTATTTAGTCAAGTTTGATTTCTGTTATTCTTAATATTTATTACATTTATCTATGCCGCTTTACAATTTCTTTCTTTTTATTATTATTTTTTATTTATAAACACCAACTTTGTTCTTAATTCATTTTATATATAGGCAAATTATTCTTAATATTTTTCAAGTTTCAGACAGTCACCACCTTTGTTTTTCTCTTTCTTTCTTTCTTTCTTTCTTTCTTTCTTTCAAATAGCCATCTTTGTTATTCATAATAGCCCATTTATTTGTTTATTTATCAATCAGGTTTGATATTTCTTATTCTTAATATTAATTATGCCACATTACAAACCTTTATTCTATTATTCTTGTTTATTTATTCATAAACACCAACTTTTTTCTTAATTCATTATATATATATATATATATATATATATATATATTCTTAATATTATTTAATACTCTTAATACACTTTTAGTAAGTAATAATACGCATCACAATTCAACAAACACTTGATTCTGCTATTTTTAAAGACCCATTCATTTAGTTAGTATCAGTATTTTTATTCTTAATTTTTTATATATATATATACCATATCACAAAGCCTTTCTTCTTTTAT
>JAUCMS010000049.1:6333610-6344211 GCA_032357445.1 Enteromius radiatus
TTATATAGACAGGTGTGTGGCTTTCCTAATCAAGTCCAATCAGTATAATCAAACACAGCTGGACTCAAATGAAGGTATATGTAGCAGAGGCCAGCAAGTAAGTGCTGTGCAGGTTAAACCTCACTCCCCTGATCTTGAGGCGCTCTAGCAACTGATGCTAGAGGTCATGGCCTTTAGCCTCCTGGTTAGAGCGCCCACCTCCCACGCTGGAGACCTGGGCTCGAGACCCGCACAGAGCGAGGCCAAGTCGTGGTGGAAGAGGACCCAGGCGGTGGTTAGATATAGAACCATCTCAAGGATGATCAGAAGAAATGGACAGAACCTGAGTTAAATATATGAGTGTCACAGCAAAGGGTCTGAATACTTAGGACCGTGTGATATTTCAGTTTTTCTTTTCTGATTAATCTGCAAAAATGTCAACAATCCTGTGTTTTTTACATTAATGAGGAAAAAAATATGAACTTAAATGATTTTAGTAAATGGCTTCAATTTAACAAAGAGTGAAAAAAGGGGGTCTGAATACTTTCCGTACCCACTGGATGTGCCACCAATGTTTTTGTTTTAGCATTTAGTTAACTAGTTAGTAATGCCATGCATCCAAACTTACTTTTTTGTTAAATGTTTTATTTTATTACATTTTTTTTCATTAATTCATTAATCTATCTATCTATCTATCTATCTATCTAGTTCTTTGTTTAAATAAATATTAATAATATTAATTTTCTAAATGTTTATTTTGAAATAACCACAAAAACAAATATTTATTAATTTTAAATTACTAGTAACATTAGCATAAATATTCATATATAAAATGTAATATTTATTAATTCATAAAATATTTATATCCTTATTATATTCTTAATATATTTCTTTTTTTAATTATGTTTCCACTAAGAAGCCACATGTATCTAATTCATTTATGAATACAATTATTAATAATATTATTATTAGAAATATGCATTGCAGTTTATAGTTTCTAAACAACCACTTTCTTTTCTTCTTTTTTCACTTCTTTAATATGATTAATATTCATAATATTGTCTAAACAACCTCTAGGAAACCAAGCGGCCGTCTTGAGGTGATACAGTTAATGAAAGTGATGGACAAAATGCTGGAAAAAGCAGGTGTCAATCAAGAGTTTCAAGAGCTAAGTGAACTCTCACAGGTTAGTTAAAAATAAAATGACAATGAGTCAATCAATCAAGTATCATTCAGATTCTCATAGGTCGGTATATTTACAATAATGATTTTCACAATTATAACTAAACATTACAATGATAACTTACAAAAATAAACTGTACAGTCACCAAAATGCCACTATATTGTAGGTTGACATGTTAAAAATAATGATTTACAAGTGTATCTTTATAGAACATTTATCACGTTTTAGATTGAAAATTTACTGGAGCTGGTTCATATCGAGCAGAACATCTACAACATAGTATTCCACGAGCTAATCCGCCAGGTCAGCGTCGAATGTGTCGAGAGAGGACAACTGCTTGCCAAGATCAGGTCTGCATCACAGCTTTACCTGTTTTTCCTCTGGGTTTTCATTAGAGAGTGACCTCACTTCCTCCTCCGCTTGTCCAGGGAGAGGTACGTGGCTCTACTTGACCGTATCCCACGGCAGGTGAAGGGTCTGCACACACAAACCCTAGCGCAGAAGGCTTTAGACCGCCGGCTCACTGAAGAAATCACTCGCTTCAAAAGCTCCATTGCCAAGCTTAATTTGTAAGCTGGTACAACCTCTAAATAATCAACTGAGTGTGATTTCTGATAGTTTTAACCTAGTGTATGTTTGACCTGTAAAAGGGAACTGAGTGCTACGAAAGAACATGATGAGAATGTGTCCAAAGAGGCAGAGGAAGCCAAAGAGGAGCTCGCTAAAGCCCTGGAGGAGTCACAACGAAATGCAAAGTGCGTCAAATAATGCTTAAACATTGGCCAGATTTACTAAACAGGGCAATTCAGAGCAAATTTTAGTGTGTGTGGAAATTTCTGGGTAATTTATTAACAATATGCAAATTAAAGAACACAGACGCAAGATTAAATTTACATATCGACCAATGCAATATACAATTAGCGTAGCTGCAAATAAGCAGGTGTAGGAGACAAACACAGTCGACCAATTCATATGTTTGTTTTACGAGGTGGCTATTTCGTACAAATTCATACTGTACGACCTCACTCGTATAATTTTGTTGGACTTGTTTAAACCCTAGTGTCAGGTAGGTTTAGGGAAGGGTTAGCTATAGATAATTCGTACAAATTCATATGGCAACTCGTAAAATACGTAAGTTTAAGCAAAAATCGTATGAATTTGTAGTAAGGTCATACGAATTAGCCATATTTAGTAAAATATGTACGCATTGCCATGAGAATGGGCGATTCGTACATAGTTTTTTGGGGGGCGTTAAACAAAGGCGCAAATAGCAGTAATCTGACGAGTGCAAACGTTAGTAAATCGCATTGCGTGATTGAATTTAATACTCTCCTCCCGTAAATTTTGCGTCTGAAATGGAATCTCCTACAAATGAATATTCAGTAAGTTCAGGCACGAAAATAACTGTCCACGCCACTTCAGCGATCATTCTTCACTGTGCCTCTTTAGTAAATCCTGACAGTACAGTTTGCACAAGCTGTTAGTAAATCTGGCCCCTAGTGTTTAACACAGACCTTCACCGATTCATTGTAACTTTACATCAGTCTGGTTGAAATAAAGTGATTTTCTGCAGTATTGTAGCAGAGTACCATGAGCTTTATGAGCTGCAGCGAAGGAGACGTGAAGGACAGATGTCTCAGCTATATGATGAAAAGGACCTCTGGAGAAACGCCACCTATAGTCTTGCAGTCAAGGTGACTTTGTAGCATTCTGCTTGACAATTGAAAAATGTATAACATTTTTAAATATCTGACATGTTTCTTTCAGATAATAAAGATAAATAAACTTGATCTGGTCAGACGACTACATATCAGTGAGCAGACCTGGGCCAAGACTGCAGATCATTTCACTGTTTTCCTAACAGCAAAGGTACTTGTATCTCGTTCTGTTAAGACTTTGACATGTAGAGTAATGTTTTATCCCTGTTATTTTTATTCACAGGACTCTGAGGATGTTTCTTACATCATGGAATTGACTGACCAGTGGAAAGATAAACTGACCAACTTCATGGAGAACCTCAGAGAAGCTGAAAGCATACAGCGCAAGACCATTGAATTGGTCCGTGATAACGTTGTCAAGTGGCACAAGTTTTATGTAGACAAATCAAGGTCGGTAAAAGGGAATATTTTTTTCTTTGTATTTTTGTTACATCTTTATTAAGTTGCTTTGTTATGGGTTATAAGGAACCCTAATATGAACGTTGACAAGTCTTCAGAAGATGAGCTGGCCCAAGACTTGAAGCAATTGTCAAAGGTTAGCAAACGTTTTTTATTTCTTACTCCATTATCGTCCTACTTTACACTTTAAATGTAAAAATTATAGCTATCTCTGTCTACCTATAGGTGTTGACACAGCAGTGTGAGCGATACGGAGGAGAGGACCTAGTGTCTGGTCAGGAAACATTGGAAATGCTAACAAACCTACAAGAGTCCTGGATCGAGGTTTGTCTCCAGCTCTTTAGGAGACACCCTGGGCCAGATGGAGGCCCACCTAAAGGCCAAGAGGCCATGAGGGAGCTGGCAAAGGCCATTACAGGGCTCCAGAACCAATTGGGAATCCGTATTAGTGGAGAAAGTGGTGAGAAGCTAGCTCTTTAGTTCCTTACATAGTTTTGTTCGGTTTGTTCAATAGATATTGACATCTGATCTTGATTGCCTTTGCAGGGATCCATGCAACATTAATGTTGATTATTGAAAATATGGAGTTCTGGTCAACAAGATTAAAGTCCTTGAGTGGACTTCCAGAGAAGCAGTCTTTGGGGGATATGCTCAAGTTGGAGGAAGCTCTTGTTAACTTGATGAATCTGTCTAAGGAGGCTCTCCAACTAGTTAACAGCACACAGTCAGAGCGGGACAGGGCTAAAAAGAAATCCCACACCAAGTAAGACAGATGCAAGGATCAAATATTATAGCTATCTTTCAAAACCTAATGAGATACCTTGTCTACTGCTTGCAGCGTTGATGGTTGCCTTTTAAGGTGTCATCCTAAACAAAACAGACCCTCAGAAACATGGGCATGAATTGCTGCAGAAGACACAAAATATGTGACTTGATTGATGTTTTTGGTTAAACCATGTCCAATTTCTTTGTTTGTATCTGTGACAGGATTGAAATGGATGATGTCTTAAAGGCAATGAAGGAATTCCGGTTCTCTCAAGAAAACTTTTTCAACTGTGAAAATATGAGACTTCATGAGGAGGTACACCCCAGGACTCCATAATATTTCTTGCATGCCCTAAATTAGGGATGTCCATTCCTGTTCCTGAAGGTCACCCTCCTACAGAGTTTAGATCCAGAAGACCTGGAGTAGACAAGAAAAGATTATCATCTCTCACAGCTTAGGGCAGAACAGCTGTGTTTACAAATTGCATTATGCTTAAGTTTTTTGGGGGATATTTTGATGTTTTCAGATTACCTGGTTCAGGGATGTTTAACCACGATTCAGCTTAAACTCTGAAGGAAGGTGGTTTTTCCTATAGGACTGGATGCCCAAGGTCCAAGCCATGAATGATGATCTCATCATATGTTATCAGGTAACTTCTCTTCACACCAAATTGATTCGGTGGATGGTGGACCTTCTGCTACTGATGGTGCCAGTCCAAGAACCAAATCTTCCAACGCCTGAATTGAACGCCACCATGGACGTGTCTGTTGAGAAGCTGGAGGACGATGCCAGGAACCTCTCTGGGAAACTTGACTACTTCTCCAAGTACATCACAAGGTAATCTCATTAAACTCAATGCATCAAGAAGACATCCCTGAGCTGCATGTCTTCTTTACACAAATGTTCCTGCAGCTCTTGTCAGGCTGTTCTGGAGGAGGCAATCCGGAAGAACTCAGCTCAGGATGACACAGAGAATGATCTCCACCAACTTGCTAAACTTCAGGTGCTTTACAGTCCCTCTGATCTTCTCAAGCAAGGCTTACTCTTTTAAATTGACATCTTGCCTGTAATGCCATGGATTGTGTTTGTTCAGAAAGAGTGTGGCGAGTGGGTGGAGGCCTGTCGAATACTACTGTCAGATGTGAAGGGAAGCCCTGTGGACCTGCAGCTGTCTGGAAAAACTGTCCCACGGCCTGTGAGCGGCAACAGCATAGGCTCTCTGATAGAATACAGCTATGCTAGTACAGAATGTGAGTAACCTTCTTGTATATCTTCTTAGCTTGAGCAACGAGCAGAGGAACCTACCAAAGTGGATGAAGAGGAACCCTTGACCATAAAAGACGCCACTGGGCCTGATGAATATGTAACTAACACTTTTTTTTCCCATATAAGCAATTAGCTTGCTAGCCAAATAGCTAGTTTGGTTACATGGATTAACACCAAATAAATAAACCAAATCCTCCTAAGGGTGAAGAAAAGGCCAGCACACATGACAAAAATGGTTCAGTCGTGAAGCTTGTTGGTTATGATGGCAATATCACTGAGAAGAACCTAGGAGATGACACCGTCCAACTCACAGGGGTGAGTTTACCTAAACCGTCTCCATCAGCTTCCCATCTACAGAGTGTAAAGCATAAACCTTTTCTTATTATTTACCAGACTGAAGAACTTGTGGTATCTCCTCACACTGAAAATGCAAAGGATGCCTTCAATGCATTAGAAACAGTGAGAACTCTTCAGCAAGAGCTTATGTGAGTATTAGAAGTCAAATTTCCTCTTCAAGGATTGGTTTACTTGCAGAATAAAAATTTCCTGCTAGTTTGCTCACCCCCACGTCATCCAAGGTTTCTTTCCTTCTTCATTTAAAAAGGAACTAAGGGCTTACCATGAAATATTGTATTCTGGAAGTTAACTAATCCTTCAATCAGATCTGTACAGTAGTGGTGTCTATATTGTGCAGGGATGTAGAGACGCGAGTTATCAGCGCGGAGGTACGAGCGATAAAAGCAGAGGAAGACTTACAGGCAGCTCTGGACAAGATACAAGATCTGGAGAGACAGCTACAGGCTCGGCCCAGTGTGGAGACCAAGTGTAAGTGTGTCAGAAGCTAACATTACACTTCAGATACAGAACAAGACTAAAGGTGCGGTCACATTAGACAATTCTTTTTTTAATTCGCAGACAATAGGGTCAGTGCTTGCATGAAGCTCCACTCATAAAAGTCAATTTTAAACCCAACAGCATGAACCGAACCGTTTCTAATTTCTGATTTCCCCTTTACAAGCGAGCAAGAAGCACGTAGCACCCTCCCACAAGGCCCCCAGCACCCCTTCTGAAGCTAAATCAAGAAGTCAGAATCCTGAAGCCAGCCCAAAACTGTCCAGAGGCACCAAAAAACGCTAAATGGGAATATACACACTGTACTGGAGCTCACGTGTGACAAAATAATAAAGTATAAACACATCTGTATTTGAAGTGTACTTATATTGCACATACTATAAAATAATTATTCATTTTGAGGTTTGCTAAAGATTACATTTATAAAACTTTTTTGGTGTGTTCACAATTTACAAAATGTATATAATAAACAAGTACATCATAAATCCATTTTCCAACCACTACACCTATAATAAGTTTTTATATCAGACTGATAGCCATGCTGTCTTTACATCATGGGCGAGTCTTTGTTTGCATCGTCTGAGCCATCGCCTGCGGTCAGACCTTGATTGGCAGGTCTGGTCAGACTGGTGAGGTCGATGGATTGAGTCAGGACATCAGAAGGTATGTTGAGGACCACGGCGGGCTGCTCAGAGCGCAGACTATTAAGGAGCTGCAGGAGTCGAAGGTGCACGGCCAGTGGAGAACCAGAGAGAGACTCTACAGAGGCCTTCAAAGCCTCGCAAGCTGCCTTTTCTCCCTCTGCACAAATCACCTGTGCCAAACATAGTGGTTAAAAAGCTGCCCTGGAAACCGAAAGGTTCTTATTTTGAACAGACAGCCTTACTTTGACTTGCGCCTGACGTCTGGCTTCGGCCTCCACAGCGAAGTTGTGTCGCAGCTCAGGCGGAAGACTGATTTCTTCTCTGCAACAGTGGACGTACAGTACATCATGAGTATCATAATGTGACGACTTTTGGAGTCAAATGTCTTCTGTGTACTTACATTTCTGCTATTTCCACTTTGATACCCCACCTGCAGGTTACCGAATCTAAACTGACCTGCCCAACAAATAAAAACTGAGTAAAATCTAGTTTCAAGCCCTCATGTGGTGTCATATCTGTTGACGTCTACCTGAATCTCCTGCGCCATCCGCTTGCGGTCCAGCAAAATGTCAGTGAAGGCATGATTGGCCAATATCTCTCTTACAGAGACCTGGGCCAGAGCCTGCAGCACATCTGGGACACTGGCGAGGGAGGTATAACACAGAGACACATTCTCGATACGATAGTAACACACCGCGCTTACTTCGGTACACACCAGATCTTTGGTCACCACCTGAGGATAAAACGACATGGAATTATATGGCTTGCTGGATTTATGATGTTTTAGAGTTGCAATCTTCTCAGCAGTTGATCAAATGGGTCAAAAAAATTATTTTTACTTCCATTGAAAATTCCAAGCCATTTCTCGAGACCTTAGGGGGGTGTTTTGATTGGGCTAGTCTTCGACCGTTTGCCACCCTTATGTTTATATACTGTACGTGTGTAAGTAAGATGGTGTTTTTCACAGTCAGCTTACAGTGCACTTCATTAAATGACTCAGAAAATACAATGCTGCCCACACAGACCTTGTTCAGTGGTAATTAAATTTTTTACAGCCATGAAAGAGAGACTGTGAGCCCTAAGGCTGCAATATGTTGATTGTGTAGCAGACAATATATCTCTCCCAAGCTTTCAGCAGACAAAATCTCAATAAAACTGTTTTTGAATACATAATCTTAGACCTTCATACAACCCCCTTACATACTCGTTTTGATCCATATTAAATTCAGTAAGGCGTCTAACTTGATTAAGGTCTACGTGTGGAAAAAATAGAGCCTTTTTTGTTACTTTAATTAAAAAAGAAATTACAGTGTGAGGAGGGATCTTCAGTATTTTCAGACGAATGTCGACAATATTGCACACATCCAAAAATGGGAGATAAAACATCAGCCCTGCAGCAAAATGAAACAAAAGTCCACAAACATAAATTATTAACATGTTAATAATTTCTTCTTAATATTAACATATTAAAATAACATTAAATTCATTCAAATATTAATTAAAAATTATATTAGCTTTCAATTTTTTGTGTAACACTACGAATTGTTGATTAATATTAAAATAAATATAAACTAAAATCAAATAATATTTCAAATTAAATTATTTAATAATTACAGTTATTGAAAATTGTATATTCGTCACATAAATTGATAACTAGAACCTGTAAAAGTGTTCATGTATGAATAAAAATGTACCAGGGCCCCTTGGTCTCTTCTGCAGTAAATGCCCCAATCGAAATTTCACAGCTCTCTCATGTTCTCTCACAATCTACAAATAAAAATAATAAATTAAAGTTACGGGACCTGAACACAGTTGCCAAATACATATTCATTTTATATTAATTAATATTTAATCCCATAAACCGAAAGCATACCTTCACACAGAACCATATGGAAATAGGAAGAAAGAAGATCACCACAGACAGGACAAAAACGATGAGAAGCAGCTCACAAACTCCAAGGTATCTCTTCTTCAAGGCTTTGAAGAAAATGTAAGACAGATGAATGTACTACATCTTTTCTGATATGTTTTCTTCTCTACACTTACCTTCTCCAGGCCCTTCAGCCTCCAATAATCCCAATAACTCCTCTCGATCTTCTTTTATTCGTTCCCTCACGCTGTCTACATTCACAACAGTGCTGCTGGAGATGATTTGAGCTTCATTGGCTTCAGCTCGCTCTTCTTCCTCTACTGTCCCTTCTGGTTTTTCCTTTTTTTTGTGGGGCTCTTGGAGCTTTTTGGATTTGGGGGCTTTGGCTTTCCTCTCTTTAGCAGAAGACGATGGCTCTCGCTTTATCCGTCCAGATCTTGAGGAATGCTGAGATGTTTCTGTTATTTTCTCCATCACGGCCTCGCTTGTAAGAAGCATCTGTTGTGAGGGTTCATCTGGTGTCTGCTCTGCTCCTGAGGACTTCTGTGGGTCTGGACAGCCAGGGAGTATCTCTGAAGGCCTCTGCAGGTTCATATGATGAAAGAGGAGTGTTTGCACTCTTTTAATTAATTTTTCACAGTGGTAACATCCTACACAGAGGCACTGAATGAAAAATAAGGTGTTAATGTGTGTTCTGTTTTAAGACCTTTGTTTAATGCCAAGATCATATTTATTATCTTTTTTATATTTTATAGATATATAGACAGACAGACAGATAGATTACACAATTAACAGTAACAAAACTATAAATGTATACAGAACACGACTTTCTTAAATAAACGTATAAATCTGGAAAAGTGTCAAAAAAAATTCAGTGTGTTTGAAGTAGGCTACTGTTTTTTTTATAATAAACTTTTATTATAAAAGTAGCATTTATTTTTAACGTTATTAGTTTTATTTCATCTATTTAAAAAAAATATCGAAAATTACACTATTTATTTTTTTAAGCATGTGGGGAAAAAAAGTAAAAGTATGCATCAGAAAACACTGTGAAGCTGTGTGCAAATAAAGTTAGAAAGTTAACGTCAGCACGATGAGCTTGATTGATGCTGATGAAGCACGTGCCTCAGGAAGTCTGCTGCCTCTGCCCACACAGACGCTAATAAAAAACACTCTTTACATACAGTCCAGTTTTAAAAATCAATCTCCGAGGACATTTTTGACGTCCCTTCAACTGACGTAATCGCGCTCGCGCAAATATGCCCGTTTCTTAAAAACGTGGCCTGTCGCGTGATCCCCGGAACGACAGAACGCGTTCATCTTGTGCAAAAGGTATTATCTCGTCCGTCAAACACAAAATAATGTTAATGCAAAGATATGCACGTTTAAAGCCGGTTGTTAAGTGTGTAAGCGCGTGCATTTTTGCGTTAAACCAATACTGTCAATAAAACAATTACGCTTAGGGTGTTGACATCATGGTGGGATAACATTTAAGTTTAAACTGTCGTATTTTTGTTGGCTATCAATTAAGTAAATCGTGTTCCACATGCGTTTTTAGCTGTCAGGATGACACAAGATCAGCTCTTCGCGGGTTTGAAGAAGGATGTCCGGTCTCTTCTGGTCTCTGCTAAGCATGGTTTGACCCCTGAGCAGCTCAAGAAAGACTATTATACCATGCTGGGCTTCCCCATGCCCCTCAGGTTACTGGGATTCAGAAATGTCTTTGATATGGTGAAGGAAATGCCGGATGTTGTGCACTTGGAATACCACCTCAATGGCAGCATCATTTTGAAAGGTAATTAGTATTTTATCCCTTTGGTTTGCTGCTAAATCAATATTTATGGCCTGAGTAAAATCTTTCCGTGCCACGGGCATATGCCTCTGTACATGTCACCGCTAAGAGCGCATGGCACTGGCGCATGGC
>JAUCMS010000049.1:6433506-6450614 GCA_032357445.1 Enteromius radiatus
TTAGATTAAATATATATATATATATATATATATATATACCAATATGGGTTTATATATAAATATTTATTTTAAGTGATATTACATAATATATGTGTGTGTGTGCTGTGTATACTGTATTTATTATATATACACACACACATACACACGTATATAATATATGTAAGAAAAATGTTATGTTTTATGTTATATATTTTATAATGTAAATTATATGACTGTAAATATTTTCAAAATATATATTGTATTTGTATTTATATATACATAACAAATGTACATTGTTCACATACATAAACAAAAACTTGTTTTGGATGTGATTAATGGCAGCATTAATTTTTATATATATATATAGCTCTCTTGAACTTTCTACTTTAAAAATGAGGTGGGGAAAAAAAAACATCACCACTTCCACAAAAAATATTCCAGGAAAATTGTCAATGCTGATAATAATGTTTCATGATAATCAAATTTCTGAAGAATTGTGTTACACTAAATATACTGAAAATATACTATTTAATTGACTTTCAGTTGTAGTACATTTTTTATACATTTTTAATCAAACAAAAGAGGCTACAGTATAAATGGACAGTAGCGTCGCTATCAGTATTCGTATTTCTTGCTTAACCTTCAGCTCCCAAGCCATAGAGTAAAGTCTCATCCCTCCCTCAACAAACACAAAACACACACGCAGACACACAATTATCCCCCCTGCAATTTCCGTTTAGCCCCCTAGCGCCATCTAGAGCTTGTCGGGGAGAGATAGCCTCTGCCGTCTGTTATTAATAGAGAAGGCGGGATATTTTTAGCTCGGTGTTGCCATGTGAACGGGTTGTCTAAGCGATGCTCGAGACGGGTGTTTCCATGCGGAGCTGACTTCAGCATTGCTTCTCCGCTCGCTACTGCGATGCCACCTGCTCCCCTCTGACACACACACACACCTCCGTCCTTCACATCCACCTGCCTGTCAGTCCACCTGAGCGTGTGTGAGCGAGATTGTTTGCCTCTTCCTTCAGCTCCCGTCACTCCCACACATTTGAGCTCTTTGTATGACTCGAGCTATTTTAGGAAATGCAAATGCGCTCGACATGGCACTTGCCTTTGCTAGTACAGCACTGCGGCTCCGTTTAAATGAAATCGTCTTTATTACAATAAAGCACCTTTGTATGTGGCACGTTTTGTCGTTTCCAGGCACTTTGATGTACAGAGAAATGATTTTGTGTGTGTAATATATATATATTTTGTTGTCTTTCACAGGGGTTGAACATCATCTTCAATGTGGCGTTGGCTCTTCTGAAGGTACTGCATCTCACCGTGCTTATATATGATTGTTTTAAATAGTTCAGAAAAGTCTGGGATGGAGGTGGTTTATATGAGGGGAAAGGTAATGGGGAAATTAATACAATCAGCCAGAAGTCATAATCTCTTATGAATTAAAGTATTTATACTATAATATTAATAGTATTTATTTTCAATTAGCTTTAATTTTTAGATTTTAGTTTAAGTTTAAATTTAATGATTTTGTTGTGCTTTTATCGCAATAACATGGTTTTATCATATCACATTAAACTTATTTCAGTTGGTTGCCAAAACATTTTTTTCTTCAATTTTAACTTTCATTTTCATTATTTTATTTTATTTAATTTTTTTTTCGGCTTTATTTCAGTTACATATTTACCATTAACAGCGCCATTTCTTTGAATGCAACATTTTATTTCATTATTTTAATATTTTAACTATTTTATTTCATTGTATTTGTTTTTTCATTATTGCTTTTAGTCATTTTAATACTTCAGTTTAAACTTATTTCAGTTGGTTGCCAAAGCAATATTTCTCATTTTCATTTAAGTAAAAAAAATGAACTTAAGTTTTGATCTAAAACAACATTTTGTTTTATCTGTATTTCATTTACAGAAAACATTTCTCATAATAATTTGTTATATTTACCAATAACATTGAGTGCATTATTTTATTTTATTTTATTGTGTTTATTAGTCTTGTTTTTCTATAGCTTTTCATCATTTTATTTTGTCAGCATTGTTTTTTTTATTTTTTAAGTTTTTCACCCAAAACAATATTTTGTCTCCCATTTGATTTCAATGACAGAGCAGTTCTCATAATTATTCATTTTGTTTACTAATAACAATGGCATTTCTTGCAGTGCAGTATTTTCTATTTTTTTATTCATTAATTATTTTTATCATAAGTCTTTATCCTAATCATAAAAAGTCAGGGAAATTAATTTACTAAAATGTGTTAGGATCCTGACACGCATGATTTATTACTTTTAGTTTAATACAGCAACTCTGCTGTACTAAAAAAAAAAGTAAAATATTGAGTGTGTCTCCCTCTGCTGGTCAGAAGACATATTGCCTTGATTATTTATTTATTTATTTATTCCAAATATTTGTGCAAAGCCGTTCAGAGCTTTCTGGTTTTGTAGTATTTGCCATGAACAGTATTAAACAAGACACTGAAACGCTTCATATATCGTAATATAGTTTTGCAATCTCATATACAGCAATTTGCTAAAAACACTACAAAAACAGGATATCATTTCATAATGATACACATAACCACACATGGAGACATAGGTTAGGAAATGCAGCTTAAACAGGAAATAACCTCAATTTATCACTTTTCCTGCACGCGAATGGCGTCTTTCTTTTCATAAGATGCATCGGCTCGTTAACAGCACATAATAAGGAAGTTGATCCGATCCATATGGCTGCTGTCGGAGTGATGTATGCCTGCATTTGGGTTTGTTGTGGTGGTGTTATTGATCATCAGCGACACGATAGATGACACAGTAAGCAGCTGTGGGTCATTAGCTCAGTAATGCCACTAGAGCTCTGTCGATACAGCACTATTCATGGTGCATTAGGAAAAGCAAAACTACTTTCTGCAACCAAATTCACCTCTAAACACCAAATATTTTAATACTTTCTAATTGCGGTTTTAAGTATTCAGCTTCCATTGCAATTTAAAGGGCGGTTTGTCATTATCACTTGGCCAATTCTGTCTGCTGAGAGAGCCTTCTCAGCACTTATACATTAGCTTCATCCACAAAAGCCACACCTTTGTGTAAGCTGCAATGGCAGAATGACAAATGGAGCTATTGCTGGAGCGGACTGCGCTGGCCTGAATATGTCTGAGCTAACCTATAGAGCAGACGCGGGTGTATCCGCTGATTTAATGTGGAGAAATAGACTCCACTTCCCTGTTCTGTAATTACAGCAGATGTGAGAACCAGAATAATGTTGTCTGGTTTCTTTTTAAAGCTCGACAAACTCCAGGTGTTTATTGAAGAGGAACTGCGAGGGCTTTTGTGACGAGCCCTCAGATCTCAGGGTACTAGATTTACACAAGTTTACGATATAATTTGTCATCTTGAAGTGTTTTACGTAATTTGTTAGGACATATGACCTGTCATGGCATTATTTATATTGTTGCAAAACAATGTGTATTGTGATGAGAGTTAGGCAAATACATGTGACTTCACTTCTTAGGAGTGTTAAAATACAAGTGTGGGGGATTTTTCTTTTTTTTTATTTAAAATGACTATAAAAGTCCCAGTTTTGTTCCTTCAGTTTCATATCTTTTGCATAAAAATTACGCCATATATATTTAATTTAAAAATAAATAAATATATATATATATATGTATATATATATATATAACAAATATGTATGTAATTGAAATAAATATTATAAATGTTTTTTTAATTAATTTCTTGAAGAGCAGATGACTAAAAATATTCAAAGTCATAATATATATGCTTATATATGCGTGTCAATTACAAAAATTTAGATTACAGAGATAACATAAGCATATCTATCTATATATATATCTGTATCTATCTATCTGTCTATCTATGTGTGTATATATATATATATATATAAGATACATAATTTAAATATACATAAAACATATACAAAAGATATTTATTAAAAATAATGGTTACAAATACTGTTTTAATTCTGAAAAAGATTATCAAATAAAAATGTAAATAAAAATATCAAGTAACACATTTGGTTTATTAAATGTTGCATCTGAATGTTTTTTGTTGTTGTTGTTGTAGTTCATATTTTTTTCAGCTGCAATAATAATCATATTTTCATCACCATAACAAATTTTTTTTTCGATTTAATAAAAAACTAAATATCTTCTATTACTATTTTCTATATTCTAACATTTAACATTAACATTTGACTTATTCACATTAACATTATTATTTTAGCATTGTTAATTATTTAAGGGGTGTAATATAAACCAACCATATTCTTGATAGGTGGCCAGTGTGTGCTGTTTTTTTCTATTTTCTATTTGTGTAAAAGAAATAAATATTTTTATTAGTGTGTTCTGCCATTTTCTCACTGTTTAAATGGACACAGAAGGAACCAGTGACATCAGGTGGACAGAAGCTCATGTGACTGGGCTTGAGGAAGCAAGAGATGTGTTTTTACAGAGAGAGACAGAGAGGGGGTTGCACTGCCTTGCTCCTATTGGCTAACCATTACGACATTCTCCCCGAAGGCTCCTGAACCTCCTCCTCTTCTCTCTCTCTCTCTCTCTCTGCCGCTCCACACCCCTCCATCTCGCGCTCTGTTTCTCTACATGTCCCTGTGTCTGTTCCCTCAGCAAGCCTCCAGCAGCAATTAGCATTTAGCATGAGTTGCATCGGAGCCTCTGCCATGTCCACTGTCCATTCGGTCTCCCGTTCCCTCACGACGCCCCTCCTATCCTCTTCTCCTCCTCCCTTTCCTCCACTCCGCTGCCTTTTCTAGCACTGACAGCATCTCTGTGAGCATCTCGTCGTCCTCTCACGTGCTCGTCTTCTCAGAAAGAGCAAAGCAGAGAAAAGCCGCTGGAGCTGGACTGACGAAGGCCAGAGGACCAGGAGACGATAACGTCCACCCAATCTCGCCTCCATCATCCCAGACCTTCCGGACCTCGACGGGATGACGAAGCTGGCAGACTCTGGACCGAGCGAGAGTGAGGACTGAGCTCGACTCCACGGACTTGGATCCACTTAACAGCGACTCAACTTTCGGTCTGAGACGAAACACGGAAGACGGGCTGTCCATCTCAGCAGCACCACGCGACTCTCCTCCCGCCTGTTGCCAGGCAACAGATTGGGAATTTGGGAGGAGCCAGCCAATGATAAACCCGGGATCGAAGCGCTGAAGTATGTCAAGCCACTTTGGCTTTGCTCTGGTGTCTTTTAAACTAGGCGTGGTCTCTGATATTGTTTACATTGCGGAGCCGGAGTGGATTTTGACGGCGCCTGCTCACATCATGATCGAATGACACCTAGACTCCTTTAGCACTACCGAATTAACCGCCTGGACCAACTTTTCCCAGATTGGACTTCGCCTCGGGACGTCACTGTGGCTGATTCCAGGTTGGCCCCTGAGCCTCCGTGGGAGGTCGATGGTGGGGACTCTGAAGGAGCCCAAGATGCTCTTTCACCTTTGACCCCGGAGAAAGACTTGCCTTCGCCGCCGCCACTGTGGGGTCAGATGCCACCCGCCGTGCGGATGCTGGAGGAAGGGGGCGCTGGAGAGGACAAGGGCGGGCTGGTCAATGACTGTACCGATAGAGTGATGGGGCTGCTGGGCATGGGTCATCGCCTGTTTGTGCCCCGGCTGCTGGCGGTGAGGGGCAGCTGCTGCAAACAGAGACCCTCTTCATGTCTGTTTGTGTGTTATGTGTTTATATGTGGCTCTTACCAGGGTCTCTTGTGTAAAAGTATCAGTAAAATGTTTTATTTTGTTTTATCGAAAATGCTTTGATGTCTTATTTTGTATGTAAAATGTTTTTATTGTTTTAATGTTTTATTATTTAGATCTTTAATACATTCTTCACTTGCAGCATAGAAATTATTTTTCAGTTTTAGTTCTATATTTATTTGTTTGTTTGTTTGTTTGGATATTTATATTATTTTATTGGCAATGCCTTACATTTACAGTTCTGCAGCTGTTCTGTTTATTTTGAAATTGTTTCATTTGTTTGTTTAATGTTTTATTTATTTTTATTTATTTAATGCCTTGTTCACTTGCAGCATATACATTATTATTTTATGTGCATTTATTTATTTATTTTAAAATGCCTTGAGTTCAGTTGCAGCATATAAACTATTCTTTTTAGTGTGTTATTTTTTTTAATGTTATATATATATATATATATATATATCTGCGTGTGTGTTATAATTATTATTATTATTATTATTATTCTTTTAATTAATTAATTTATGTTTCATCTATTTATTTATGTTCAGTTGCAGAAAACAAACCTTTTTTGTTGTTGTTTTAATTTTTTTTTAAAGTGCAGATTAACGTTTGGCCATAAATCAGTTATATTGGCTATAAAATAAATAAGTAATCATTAGCTTTTGGGTATCAGACAGATTTTCAGTATTGGTACTTCCTTAGAAACTATATTGTACTGTGCAAATCTTACTCTTACTGATGCTGACGTTGGATATACAGATTTTAATATCAGATTTTTACTCAACCAATAGCATCTGTAAAAGTTTAGGTGGCTTTGTCAGGTTCACAAAAGGCCAGTTGAAACGTAAATGAGGAAAACAATCGCCTAGCAAAGTTCCTCTTCAGGCAGTTTATCAGGCTGATTCTGCTGAAGTGACCCTAAAGCAGTTCTGTTTTTCTCTCTCTCTGCACGCAGACCTCCAAGGAAGACCTGCTTCAAGCTGACTTTGAGGGTGCGCTGAAATTTTTCCGGGTCCAGCTCCCAAAACGCTACAGGGCTGCAGAAAACGCTCGGCGCCTGATGGAGCAAGCCTGCAATATCAAGGTAAGAAACGACTCCAAACATCCGTCAAACTACAAACCGTCAAACACTCTGCACTTATTAATATATTTTTATTTCATTTCATTTTATTTTAGCTCTTGTTTGATGATTTGAACAAGCCACCATTAATATTATTTTTGATTGTAATATTTTAATAATTGATCTACTTGTTTTAAATGTGCGTTGAACAATGATTTTTCAAGTTGTGTGGCTTATAGTGAAGAGGTGTGTGTTTACTTGTCTGATCGGTTGGATTTATGGCTGGCGGATGATGAAATGGGTGGAGACTTAACAGATTTCTGTTGGAGTTAATCATGTAATCCCAGGTCACTTTGCATTGTCTGCGAAATGTGAAGCGCTGCACCACAAAGCTAGCAGGCAGGTATTCAGAGAATGCTGAGACCTTGTCTGCGTTTCAAGGCTCCATTGAAACAAGGTGAAGTTAAGACTCAAGGATAAATACCCACAATTCTCTCCCTGAAACCCATTCCACAGGCTCTGACCCATTTTCTGCTGCGGTTATTGCTTCTTCCATACATTCAAGAGTTTATTTTTCTTGGGGGCAGGGGTTAGTTTGTTTTATTTGCGTGATGTTGAGTGTGCGTGTTCAGGAAGGAAGGAGGAGTAAAGATGGAGATGATACTGCTTTCATCTCCTCCCTCCTACTTCTCTTTCTTCTCCTTGTTGTAAATGCCATCTCGCTGTCGCTAACAGCAGGATTTCCTGTGCCCCAGTCACTTACTGCTGTGCTTCAGTAATACAGTAATTATATAACGCACTGTTTAACTAGGGATGACTCTTTGTGCGCTACAATTAATTAAGTGACTTTGAGAATGTTGTGTCCAAACAGTGTTGCTAAAGGGATATTTTATTGGATATAGCCAGTATGTATTTATATTGTCTGTGTCTATGCATACTGGATGCCATGTGAATTTTTTTATATATATTTTTAGATTTTAAATACCTGTGTGTGTGTGTGTGTGTGTGTGTGTATATATGTATATATATATATATATTAGTGCTAGTAAACGATTAAAATGTTTTGTTTTGTTTGCATAATATTGTGTGTATATTAATTTGTATATATAAATACAAACATGCATGTATATATTTAAGACAAATATGCTATTTATATATTAAATACATATTAAATACATTTTATACATGCATATATATATGCATGTATCATTTATATATATATATATATATATATATAAATTATAATCATGTAAATATGTAATGTATATACTTGTACAATGTATGTGTATGTATTTATATTTATATATATATATATATATATAATAAACAGTATATAAAAAAGATTTATATAGCAGTAATATAAATATATATATTATTACACAATTATTAGGGAGTGTTATGCTTTTAGTTTTCCTGATTTTTAACGTTTAGCAATAATTTTAAATTGATTATGATTCTGTAAATAATTTTTTATTATGAGGATTTTGAAAATGGAATGAAATTCTTTCCCCGCCAGCATTTTTTAAAGTTTTTTTGTTTGTTTGTTTTTGCCAGTCACTGCCAATATTTTTGAATTCTTCAAAATGCTTTTTGTATGAATATCTGGATATGCAATATGCCAAAACAAACAACAGAGCTCCTGCTTTTTTTAGTTATTACAGTTTGGAGGCAAATATGCTAGGATCGTAATATAACCTTTGTGTGTGTGTAGTATGGCCCAACTGTTTTTTTTAGGGGTTTTTTGCTTTAAGTAGAACAGTATCTCATGCACTCTATGCTATATTGTCCATTCACAGAGAACCATGCAACTGTCAGAATTTAGGACCCAGTGAAATTAGAAACCAGAGAGGGACAAGCTCCCTGTGGGAAACCAGCACCTGAATGAGGTGATGTAACAGGTGCATTCATCAGCAAGTTCACAAAAAGAGAGCAGCCTTGTTTTTTTACGCCAGAATCATGTGTCTGTAAGGTCATTTTTCCTTTGCTTTTCCGGCACTTTCAACTCCCTACAATCCACACCCACCTCCATGCACCCTTGCTCCCACGCCCTAACGAGAAGGATAGGTTTATACCTGCAACACATGCACCACACACTTCATTTGGACGTTACTGTCCTTTTGCAGGGAGGACTGCATCATGCCAAGTGGCGTTTTGCCTACATAAATGATTTCTGCGCTGTCATGGCTCCCAGCATCTACCACGCCTCATCGTTTCCCGTGTGCTTATGTGTACTTAGTCACACTTTCCTCTTTATCTCCTGCAAACAAAAGGCAAAGACAGGCAGGAGAGTGGATCAATGAGACGTTTAGCCTGCCACTCAACCTCAAAAGCGATTTATTTTTATCCTCACCGTCTCCAGTCTTGCTGGTTTCTAGAAGATTCTGCCTTGATGTCGACTGGATGTGTTTAATGAGGCGGTTGGGAGGGAGGTGACTGTGTAGCAAGGACAGGAAGCCTTGTATCTCCATATCAGACCTGGACAGCACACACTCACAGAGAGAGAGCGTGAAGCTGTGCACAGATTACTTCTGCCACCCGTGATCCCAGCCGTTTCCAATCACATGTGCCAGAAGAGGAAATGCAAAGAGGTTGTTTCTCTTCGAAATGGTGAATTTAAAGAGGATCAAGTCGGCGGGTAATAAGCTTACGGGGTGATGGAATCCACAGGCACCTGCTCGGGTCGAAAGCACAGCCGTACGAACTTCCCCCCCCTTGGCGGATTACCAGCCCAATTCCAAATTTCACATCCCCTTGATATTGAAAGAGGACTTAATCGAAACGAGACGTGCTTTGAGAGCAGAAGCAGCTTTGGAGAACTCTGACCGTCCCGAGTCCTCGGATGTTTGCGTTCGGATACTTATTAAACCAAGGCTTTGTTACTCTCGGGGGATAAGATAAAGAAGAAACAACGAGAGCCACAGGGGAGTTAGAAGACCCCATTGCGGTTTTTCTGGCAAACCCAAATTTCCCCTGCCTCTACAACCTTTTCCGCTCGCCTCGCGCTTCTGCTGTGGCGATAAAAGCCGGCACAACTTCAGAGCTTTTGTGTCTTTGGAGGAACTGAGCAGGATACACGATCCTTGGAAGGCAAAACCAGAGAAAGAGAGAGAGAGAGAGAGTGTGTGTCGTCTTCTATGGTCCATCCCCCTTGCATTTATTTCCCGCCTCAAGGGGCCGGCTCTCATCCGTGAAGAAACTTGTCTACTGGTCCCGGTCTCAGCAGACTCGTCAGCTCTCTCCTCCCTCTCTCTCCCTCCCTCCCCTTGTTTCTCGAAGCTCACCTGTCTCGCTCTGTGCTCCGACAGTGCTCAGAAACTTTGGCAAGATGATGCAGGAAGTGTCGATAACGGTGGCTTACGACGCTCATGTTATCAATCAGATCAACGAGGAGGACTTCTTCGCCAGTCTGGTGGCCGGCTCCAAACCTAAACCGGTGGTAAGTCTCAGACAAACAGCTGTTTTTACCTTCATGTGTGGACAAGAACGTGGTCTAGTCTTCTTGTAGAGCCTCGTTCCCCTGAGCTTGTTCATTTTATACCATCTCAGGCTGTGAGACATGTCCTGTAATGAAATTACAAGGCTGCAAATTTCCCCCATTATGTCCTTATTCCTAGGAATGCCAACTTGGAGCTGAAAAGCTATTGGTTGCCAACCTAATGCAATTTTGCATGTTATGACTCTTTTTTTTCCCCCTTAAGTAGATGTTTTGAATACCCAGATGAACCTAGTGACCTGAATATGCAAACGCACTGGTTTAACAAATCCGATGAATCAAAATCAAGCTTAGCTTTCGCCGTTTGTATGGAGTTTTGTGGCAATTTTTTAATCATGCATGTTCCTGATATCGTGACGTATTTCAGTTTCTGTATGTTTGTAGGAAACGTGTGCTGTTTCTGTCAACATGAATGGAAAGATAAGCTACTCATTCATAACCGTGTAGGTGTTTTGTGTTTATACAAAAATGTCGTTTACACCTACCACGTTTTGTTGAGGCGAAACCTACCGAGTGAACTTTCCGTGTGCATATAGCTGTTGGTGTTAAACTAAATGAACGTTGTGCTCAGAGCTTGACTGTTTGGTGCCATTTCAACATGTCACATTGTGGTCTGTGGCTACACAGTGCATCCGGAATAAGCCTTCCTTTAACATCTCTTCATCTAATGATGCCTGGCCTGACTGTTGGATTAATAGACTGATGCTTGATGCATTTTACTCCTCCTTTTTTCTCTCGTTTAAAGAATCTCTGAAGCCCTGTTCACACCAAGAACGATAACTATAAAGATACACTTCTGAAAATTGTTCTCAGTGTTAAAGAATAGCAGAGTTCACACCACAGCTATAAAGATAAAGGCACAGAGAAACAATATCGTAGGAATCATTTATCGTTGATGAGCGATAAATAGCATTGACACCCAATCAGAATCAATCCAGCTGTAACAAGCTTGAATTTAACGTTGCAGATGAGTGTGTCCTTACAATAAACATATATCGTTCGGTGGTGTGGAGGCTGATGTAGTTATCATCCTTGGTGTGAACCAAGTCTGTCCTTGAGTACATTGGCACATTTGAAACTTTCGAACGCTGACAGAATCACAAATTCAGGCCATTAAAGTGGAATTTACTTCAGAATGTTGAATGTTACAGAATTTGACACAGATGAGGAAATCAAAAGTAGGTCAGTACTGCTAGATCAAAATGTGCAGTAAACCGTAGAACTGTTTGCACTACAAACGTGTGTTCATAATTAAGATAATAGACTAAAATAATATGGTAAGAAATAGCTGTTTTTAATGTCATGCAGCAAAATGATCCGTTTTGTACAGCTAAAAATGACTGGACCGAAGTTAGACTCATAGAATTTACAAATGGCAGTGCCCGCTCTGACAGGAAAGGTCTTTACAGCAACCCGTCAAAATAAAAGTTTGGTTTAACTTGAAGAAACTGTGACAGACATATATTACGAAATGTAATGATGGTAGTACTGATCATAATAAAATTAAAATAAAACATATTTTGCACATTTGTGCTTACTGTACGCATACCATTCTGAGGGTCGTTACTTATGTGTAGTTTAATATTACAGCTGTAGATACTACAGTATGTGCTGGTGTGTACTTACTCTGTGGTTACGTACAGTATCTAGTTACTATGAAAGAACACAAATTTGGTTTAGAGGAAAGAACATTGAATTTAAGGGGGGAAAGGAAACATTTTCATATGGCCTTAAAAATATTTTTTTTGCTAAACTTTTAATAAAATGCTGTTAAATTGTTCAAGTTTTATGATGTTGTTTTAACATTATTTTTAATAATATTTAATTGAACTAGTCTAGAAAAATGTAAACTGATAAAAACAGAATCCAGAATAATTAAAACAGAAAAAAAACATAATTTGTAAAAAAAAAAATACAACATTTTTTAATTTATGAAAACATTCATAAGGCACTACTCAGATGAAAAGTAAACAGGAGCACCTAGCGACTATAATCATCCTTTATCTCTCTTATGTCTCCTTTCTTTCTCAGTCCTGATATTATCGACTGTTTCCTTCTCCTCCTCCTTCACTGTGCTCTGTAGAGTTTGTATCATGTTCACATTCCTCAAACGGCACAAAACAGACACTTTGTGCTGCGGTCGAAAAGGCAAAGGTGGCCGTTTGAAGCCTTTTTTTTCTCAGAAGGAGAAGTCCTCTTACCCAAGCTCCAGCTTCTGCCTCGTCATCCTTACAAACGCTTTCGCAGAAACAAGCCTCGTGCCATTGAGACTTCAGTGAGTGTGACAGCTTCTCGCTCCGATGACCCTCATCCTGAGGTCAGAGGTCAAACACACTGAACGAAACTCAACAATGAGCTGCTGTTTAGAAGATCTGATGCAGTTACAAATAAGAAAGGTCTTTTTGAGAGATGAAATGCCTATCTCAAGTTGACATGCTTCACTTTTCCCAAGCAATGTAGTGTCGAAGCCTCAAACAGATGCTTGTTTTACTTCAAAACGCAGTGTTGGTTGGGAATACATGTTTTGCTTTGTGCAGTTTCGAATTCAAATGAAGAAGCAAATTGTAAAAGGCTTTTATGAGGACTTATCCCAGACCTGCTGAATGAAGACTGTAATAAACACAGTCTCCTGCAGTAAAGCTGGATGAAGAGATCCCCTCAGGACCGACTTCACCGAGCACGCTCCACCCTCAGAGGCTCCACACTAACTCCGGCTCGCTGCTATAGCAATGGACACCAGCTTTGTTGTTGCTGAGGAAGTTTAGGAAGGGTTGTGTTTTTGAAGTGCTGCACAGTGTTGTTTGTTGACTGTCTTGAGAAGTCAACTGTGTGAGAATTATGTCTGTGTGTGTTTGTTTTTAATCACTACATTTAAAAAAAAATAATAATAATTTATTATATTTAAATATAATGTAAAGGTCATGTTCCACGAAGATATTTTGTACATTTCCTACCGTAAATATATAAGACTTTTATAATTTTATAATAATTATGTTTTATAATTTTAAAAATGTATTAAGATTTTTGATTAGTTATATGTATTGCTAAGAACTTAATTTGAACAACTTTAAATATGATTTTCTCATTTTTATTTATTTTTTGCACCCTCAGATTCCAGATTTTTCAAATTGTCTCTTGGCCAAATATTGTCCTATCCTAACAAACCATAAATCAAGGGAAAGCTTATTTATTCAATTGTCAGATGATGTATAAATCGCAATTTTAAAAAAAATTGACACTTACTTTTTTAAATTTTACAGTATAGTATTTGCATGGATTTTAATGGAGATTTTTTTTTTATTTTGAAAATGAAAGCAAATCCATTTTTTTATATTACAATATTAAAAATGAAAGGAAAAAAGTATAGTAACATAAAATATCATATGTAA
Organism: Enteromius radiatus; assembly: GCA_032357445.1. Taxonomy (NCBI): domain Eukaryota; kingdom Metazoa; phylum Chordata; class Actinopteri; order Cypriniformes; family Cyprinidae; genus Enteromius; species Enteromius radiatus. The sequence continues at coordinate 6,447,172 of JAUCMS010000049.1, forward strand.
TATATTATCATTATAATGCTTCTTTTACATGATTTTTTTAAGAAGTGTTGATATATTTTTACTTTTATCTTAATAGTAGTGAATAGACTTCTTATATATTGTTGCATTATGTTGCTTATTTTTATACTATATAATATAATAATTCTATTTATACAATTTTATATTCATATTCATATTTAAAAGTTGATATTTGTAATTAACATTGACATAATGTAGTATAATTTATTTTTTGTATACAAGTATCTTTTTTTTTACATGTTTTGAAATGTATGAAATTTGTAATATGTTGTAATATTCTGTTTGTTAATTAAATACAAATCTTAATACATTTAACATTTTATATTATATGGTACTACTAATATAATCCCACTTTTATACAGTTTTGTTTAAAAATTTATATTTGTATATAACATTAATGTAATTGTAATATAAAGAATTATTTCCTATATAACTGTTCATTAAATATATGTTAAAAACATTTAACAATTTTTGCTAATTATACATATTTTTTTAATTTATAATACATTTAATGGAATGAATGGAATGTAAAAATATATATATTTATATATATTTGGTGTTTTGAATAGCGGATGCTTAAGATATTTAGATGAAGCAAAACAACTTAACGTTCTCGCTACACTTTTTTTCAAACGTGCTGAAAAATCTCTCTTTCATTTCTTCCTCAGGTGCCGACAAAGAAGCTGAAGAAGTTTGAGAAGGAGTATCAGTCTCTGAGAGAGAGTCAGCTGCAGCAGGAAGACCCAATAGACCGCTATCAGGTAAGCAGGAACCTGATTAACCTCCACCTCCTCTGATCCTCCTCCTCCTCCTCCTACATTCATCTTCATCTCGCTCTGTCTCAGTTCAGGACTGTGTAACGGGCCGCTCTGGAAACCACAGACTCTGTACGGCACAGGGAAAGAGCCAAGCGCTCGCCCCTGCATTGTAGATTACTTTTGTTACACCTGTGATTTCACACAAATAACTTAATTTATATTTTACAGCTCTTTATGAAGGAAAATTGATGTTTTTATTTTGAATTTAAGTGCTTTAATTTTTTTATTATTGGAAAAAGTGCTTAGCGTATATTTAAATCCCATGTTTACATTCACTGAAATGTTCTTATATAAATGGATGCCATTTATTCAATGTACTATAGTTTTTACATTTTGAGTTTGATGTTGTTCAAGTGGAAAAAAAAAATCTGAATGGAAATACAAAGCATCGTGCAATGTTGACAAGCTGACCATGCTATTAAAGGAAGCTGAATTACTCAGTGGTTTCCTTGCTGTCACTTCCTGTTTACCCTGTCCCTCACTCAACCCACTAACCAATGAGATTCCCTCACTCACCCATTTAACCAATGAGCTGTGGCGGGGGGTGGAGCATGGATGGGGAAGGCCTCTGCGGTTCTTGTTCTCGTGAGTGTTGTGTTGACTGTGGTTGGGTCTACGCTGCAGGTAAGCCTTCAGCCCACCAGCGCTCATCGGCTACTAACCTCTGCCTGCCTCTCTCTGTGTGTGTGTGTGTGATTTTACATGATCAAGCTTTTCCATGTAACCTCAGCTGCTGTGCACAACCTAACCAGCGATGTGTGTGTGTTTGTAAATGGAAGTCAGATGACAGGCTTTCCTGTTCCTGATAAGGAAATGTGTGTCATGTGAGGCGGTGGGAGACTCCCTGTGACAACGGCTACTCTCTAATCAGGCAACGCAGAGTCACGCTGCGGTCGTTAACGTTGTTTCTCAACACTAGATGTGTGAAATACTGCTCTTAGATGGCCATGTGATCTCAAAGTGCCTTCTAGCCGCCTGTACTGTCTTTTTCTTTATAGTAAATGTGCACTTTTTTGGTGTTCCTTGCTTTTATTTAAAGCTGGAGGGGGCTGTCTGGTAAATTATGAAATGTGCTGATTATATAAAAAATTATATTCTTTAAATATTTGATATACAGACATGCATGGTTTCATACCATTTCACAGCTTATTTAGCATTTTATATATTTTTGTGACTATTATTTTTGTTATTATTTGCTAATATTTCTCCATTTCATTATTATCTTTTCTTATAAATATTTTACTATTATCTTTATTTGTTAAAATTAGTTTATCTATTTTTATTGCTGTTATTGTAACATATATATATATATATATATATATATATATAATAAAAAATATATATAATATAATATATATAAAATAGCTATAATATATTCCAAATATTTATACCATTATATAATGCCACAATATATTTTTTTAATTAAAATCTTTTACCTTTGCTATTTTATGTTATCTTTTTTCTATTATTATCTTAATTTAATTATCTATTTATAAGTAGAAAATATCTTACAAATTTACATATTTTTATATTATTACCACTCTATTTTGTACAAATATTTTCTATTAAAATGTATTACTCATCTGCTATTTATTATACTTAATATTTTCAAATAGTATCTTAATTATTTATTATTATCCTTTTTTTTAATATATATATATATATATATATATATAATTTTTTACATTATTTGTCTATTCATATATTTTTTTTTCCTTTCTTTTCTTTTACAATTTTATATTATTTTTAATATATGTCTTTTTTTTTTTTTTTACTCAGAAAAAGTAACCTGTCGAAAATATTAAAACATTTAATGAAAGAAGATTTTGGCATTTGGTTTGTTGTGTTTATTTGTGTTGAAACGGTGCAGTTCACACAATCATTCGTTATGCTTACATGTGTGTGCTTGGGAAATTTGAGTCTGCAGCTTGTGCAAAGCTGGCCTTGCAGTCTTTTCAGTCTCCGTCTGTAAATCTGCACGAGGTCCCCACCATTAGGTCGTAAATGAAGTGTGTCTGTGTCCCTGCAGAGAGAGAACCGGCGGTTGCAGGAGGCCAGCATGCGTCTGGAGCAGGAGAACGATGATCTCGCCCATGAACTGGTGACCAGCAAGATAGCACTGAGGAACGACCTGGACCAGGTACTGTACTTCTACACTAGTTAACACATACAGCTCTTGTTTAAATCCTGTGTGTTAATAAGCTTTGCGTCATCAGGCTGAGGACAAGGCTGATATTTTAAACAAAGAACTGCTCAACACTAAACAACGGCTGGTGGAGACCGAGGAGGAGAAGAGAAGGCAAGAGGAGGAGACGGCACAGGTGCGAGGACTAAGGACTCACTCTGACACTCATTTCACTGCTATGAACATGTACAGTAATGTGTTTTCTTTTCAGCTGAAGGAAGTGTTCAGAAGAGAGCTGGAGAAAGCTGAGTTAGAGATCAAGAAGACCACAGCCATCATAGCAGAGTATAAACAGGTATATCAGAGTATCCCACATGACTCAAAACTCTCATAATCCTCAATATATGTATATATATATTAGTGCTGGGCAATGATTAATCGCGATTAATCGCATCCAAAATAAAAGTTTTTCTTTACATAAT
>JAUCMS010000049.1:6466901-6478939 GCA_032357445.1 Enteromius radiatus
GAAAAAAGATTCATTCATTTTGCTGAACGAGACTCAAAGGTCCGAGTCGGTAAAATGATCCGAACTTCCCATCACTATTACTTAAAACATTCAAGTAGGAACCAAAGACATTAATTAAGCAGTGAGAGGCAGCAGTGCACTAATTTGAAGACACAAAGAAGAAACATTTCCCCATGTCTGTTATATTTCACTAGTTGAATTCACTCATTTAAAAGTCATCTTCAATGTTGAATTTTCAATACAACTGAACATCACATATAAGGTTTTCCTAAAATGTTATCTTTATGTTATTTTTTCCCTTTTTTTCCCCTCACCATTATAGTGATTAGCGCTCCCTTTGGTTGGACACTTAGAACTATATTGTTATAATTTCCTTCCTATTAATGCAGTGATGCAACATGAAATCACAGGCGATTGGTTTCAAAGGAAGAAAAGTAATAAACAGGTTGCTTTTAACAGGTGACCTAACTATTAATTAATGTATTGTATAGTTATTGTATTTTTCTCTAGTAGTATTTCTTTTTGTTTGTTTATTAACAATCTTTTAAACTTTAAATGTTTTTCGAAAACCACTTGAAAATTTGGATGATACAAAACTTAAATTATTGTGGTAATTTGTTGAAGTCACATACTGACTTAATCATTCAGCACACGAATCACCACAATGGTTACAATAAAATTTATTTTCATTAATTGTATAACCATTTTATATGATCTTTGTGTTGTGCTAAACAAGACAGCAAATTAAATTTGCAAATAAAAACAACAACAACTGTAAAACAAAGCAATTGCATACTTTATTCTGCCGCAATGCACTCTGGGAGTCAGTGAGTAGCTATACTAAGTCAGTGAGTAAAGGGCCAAGTACACTCTACAGTTCTTTTTTAGTTACTATAATTCTCATTTAAGTAAACTGTACTAACTAAACATTTGTCAGTACAACATACTGTTTCTATTTGACTTTACTTGTTTTTTTTTTTAAGGCAATCGGTTTACATGCTTTTTTACAAGCCCAACTAATTAGATTTTACAGTGTAGTTAAGTTTGCTCAAGCATCAACAGAAAACAACTTGGACTAAACTAATTCTCACTATTAACTAGTTGCTTATTAGCATGCCTATTCTAAAAAAAAAGAAGTACTTATGAAGCACATATTCTGCATGACCATATTTTACATAACCACAACCACTACTTTATTAAACATTAATAAGCAAAAGTTTATTGAGGCAAATGCCGTAGTTAATGGTTTGTTAATAGTGAGAACAAATACCTTGAAAGATAGTGTGACCAAATGACCAATAACACATTAAATTAAACTGAAATAGTATTGTTCGAATTTGCAACTAGCAAAAATATTTTTTACAGTGTAGCATCATAATTCTATTCGGCACCAGCTCCTTAAGAATATTTAGATGTTTAGAAATGATCATAGTGTTTCCTCTTCGTATTGCCACTACATCACTAGCAATGCCGCCCATATTACATCATCCTAAACTTCAGCAAAACATATCTTACAGATCTTGATGGATGGCAGCATGAATTCCTAAAACGTAATCTTCTAAAGGCTATTTTTACATGTGGTTTTCCATAGACGCTCAAATCGCACGAATAGCCTGAGAAATTCAGATGTGCTGTTACATAACCGCCAAATGTCCAGTCCACGGCATGCTGGGTAATCTGATAATGCAGTGAGATGATCTCGTTTCTTCCCATTGTTTATCCACAAAACAGGAAGGGTCAGCCAAAATTCCTCTGTCTGACTTCAGCCCAGAATAAACAAACTCGCATATAATAACAGCAATAAATCTCAATCAAAACACTCGATTGCGATTATCTCCTCTGTGCATGTGGTGTCTTACTTAAACTGTAAGAAATCTCCACAGAAAGCTCATGTACATTACACAAATACACACTGCTTTCAGAACAAGGAAATGAAACAATGCATAACGCTTGTCATGCCCACAAGAACCAATAATAACATGCCTATCTTCATTTTTCCATTTGATGACCTATCAACACCACCTCGACCGGCATTTCACAGCTATACTGTCAAGGCCTGATCTAATGCCTGGCAGCGAGAACAAAATGAGTCATAGGTCAAATAAAACCACACAAAAGTATGGCAAGAAGTGAATCCCACCTGGCAGACACTAAATATCACCTACAGTCATCGCTTTAAATAATAACCACAACATTTCCATCCTCTGTGTGGAGCGAGAACGCACATCTTTAGGCAGTGTCAACTCTTTAACTGTTATAGCGCTTCCAGAATCCAGGGAGACGGAGGCTGATAAGACTGAGCGTACCTCAGGCAGGACCCACAGTGAGACTTACATCACTTGAGCTCTCCGTTACAAATGGGATCCATGAGGGAAGTGCTGATAGGGACCACCAACGTGTTTAGCTGAGGCCAAAGCTTGGGGGAAGGGGGGGGTTATGTAATAAAACCCTCAAAGAAGACAAACAGACTTCAGAAGTTCAGGCCTACAGAGAGCGATTAGAACCAGAGTGAGGTCTCATATGCAAAACGCAGATTGACTTTACATATATATATTATCCATGACTTTACCAAGATCTTTCCTGTCATTAATTAATGAGTTTTATGTCAGTATATGTCAGTAAAACCTTTCTTATATTTCAAAAGAAGTCTCTCATGGTCATCAAAGGTTAATTTATTTCATTGACAATACAGAATGAACAATAATATTGTAAATATAATTAAATTGTACAATATGTTAAATTTGTAATATATTATTTATTCCTTTATTTCATAACTCCAGTCTTCAGTATCACATGAAATAATTCTAATATGCTGATTTGCTACTAAAGAAACATTTCTTATTATAAATATAGAAAAAATAATTTTGTAGTTTTGTACTTTTGTAGTATTTTTGCTAAAACAAAATAGAAAACAGAAATAAAAATCTGACACTATTACTGACACTTCTGAGTAATGTTTTCTTGATTAAAAAAAAGTTTTAAAGAGGTCCTAAACTGATAAAAAAATTAAAATAAAATAATAATAATAATAATATATGGTAACACTTCAGAATAGGGGGTCAGAATATGTGAATTGTGAACAAATTAACCATTAATTAATGCTTAACTAATGCATTATTCTGACCCCCTATTCTGAAGTGTTACCTAATACGTATATATATCTTTTCACATATAAGAGGTTATTCTACGATACAAACCTCCTTTAATTTTCTGAACTCCAAATTTTCATGTTAGTCTAAAATCATCTCATATTAAAGCCAGTCTGCCAAAATGACAGCTTGTGAAATATATGATTTTATGATGTAATAGTGTGAAGAAGAAGAAGATCAATGCCTGCTTCTACATCACTGCCCACTGATTCTACATCCCTGCCTGTTTAGCCCCGCCCTCCGATTCACGCACATAATGTAAATAAAAAGAGAAGTGAACATGTAGCTCTAAGCATAAAACAACTAAGATAATGCAAAGACAACACAATGTTTTGCAGTGCCAAGTTGTGGACAAACACTCTTTGCATTGTCCTTGTCGCTGTCTGATCCTAACATTACGAAAGAGTTAAAGAAACTTTAAATTTAGTTTCGGGAGGAGCGCATACGACTAATCAGACACAGTCGGCGCCGCATTTCCAATCACCTCGTAAGCCAATCCGCTCCCAACCATTCCACTATAAATAAGCCAGTCTCCTTCCCTTCCATATCTCGTTACAAGCATCCCTCCTCCGCCCCTTCTCCGCCTCATTCGCACTTCTTATCGGGGGGTATGCGGGGTCCGAGCCAGATGCCGAGCTCTACCCTCACTAGGGTTCATACTTCCAGGGCTCGGAGTCCACCCCCAGGACAGCACGCCAAATATGCTATCATTATTACAGCGATTATAAGGAAGCGCAAACTACTGCAATGAAGATTAAATCAGCAAGTACGCGGTTGTTTTTTTACAGTGGATTCTTCTACAAACAAGGCCCGATTCTATGCGGGACTTTCACAAAGATTGAAACTGAAAGACCATGCTGTGCTGATTATATTGGATCTGACAGTAATGTGGCAACAACTGTGAGTAACTGTGTTTATTACATTGTCACTATCGCTTTGTCTTTGTCATATTTAATGAGAGCTTTTGTGTTTTTAACCTAAAAAACAGCAGTGTCAAACATACATTTATTAGCCAATCATAGCAGTGGGTGTTTACTTCCGAGTCTACAAACCATGAAGCCTATTCAAACACAGCATTCTGATGAGGGGGGTTAAAAACATAAATAGCTTATTATATCTAAATTATGTTTTTTGATGTCAAATTCTAGATAACATTATAACTGGACCTCAGAGAACAGTCCAAAATAATAAAAAACAAAAACAAAGGCAGGAACCATGTGGACTGTGTAAGAGCAGTAGCTCCAATCCCATTAGACAGTTAGTACTTTTTTCTTAGGCAAAAAATATGAAAATGTCTATCGCACCAATATAAGGCACCTCCACAGAGGACAGCTTGTGTCAGTCCTGCTGCATTGATCAAGAGTTTGAGATCCCATACAGGCAGGAAGTTGCCAGTCCCATGGGAAATTTGCCCTGGGACATACTTCTGATTTACAGCAGGTATCTAGTGCTCCACATCACAGCTGACCTGCTGACAAGACTGACTTAAACCAACACAAATTTCCATGCTGGGTCAGGCTGGTTTATGTTGGTTTAGTATTACTTCCTGCGTAGCCTTGCTGTTAAAGTTTATGTTAAAGTTTCAATGTGAAGCCAAAAAGCACGATCTGTGTAATGAAACACTTTCAGCTAGCAATTCTTGTATCAATTACTTGTTTAATACCTAATAAGTGTGCATTACCTTCAAAAACCTCTTGAAATGATGTCCAATATTTAACCATCAGGCTAATACCTTGCACAGAAAGCATGGCTGAATAGATGATGACTAATGTAGTGTAAATAGGGATAACTGAATGGTTCAGCCAAGTTCGTAAAAACACTTTCGCACCGAACATATGGACAGAGCTGTGATGTCCGATGCACTCAGGTCTGCACCAAAAGCATCTTAGAGTGTGAGGAAAAAGAGGAAACCCAGCCTGAGGGTGTATTTGTGCGTGTTTGTAGTGTGCTGAACAAGTGCACATGGATGCTGTGTTCTTGGCTGGACAAATTTAATCAAGTTCACCTCAGAGCAGTGAACTCACAAAACCCATATTGTTCAAAGCTCCCGGCATGACTTCTCCAGACACAACAAGCATGTGTTAATACTTCCCTAAAATCCATCTAATGATTAGTTTGAAAGGGTAACACTTTAGTATAGGGACCAGTATCAATTAGCACATCTATTATTAACAACTATCTGTTTATTAAAACTACTAAAGCATACAGTATATTCTGCATGACCATATACTACATCCCTAATACCTAATAATTTACTAACGTTTAATAAGCAGATAATTAGCTCTTCCATCATGGCTCTTCTAATCATAACATTTATTTATGAATTCATTTTTATTCAAAGACATTGAAGCAAAACGGTCTGTTTAATTTTAAAAAGATTTTCATTCATCTTTAATCATGAGTAAAGTTTTTTTAATAAAAACTGAGTTTTGTCAATCTCCTGAAAGTCCAAGTAATCAAAAGTTATCAAAAGCTCCAAGAAGGTCATGAAGGCCTCAGAAAAGCAATTCATATGAAGATATTTTGTTTCCACATGCACATCAATCACATCACTTCATAAAATTGGGATTAAATTACTGGAGTCACATTGATTACTTTTATGATGCCTTTATGACCTTTTTGGAGCTTGAAACTTTTGATTGCCTAAACTTTTAGATAGATGAATAGGAAATCCTCTAGGTTTTCAGAAGAAGAGCAAACTTTTTATAGGTTTGGAACATCATGAATAAAAGAACTATACAAAAACAAATCTGTGTTTGTGTTAAAAGAAACTTTGACTAACATCATCAAGTCCATTGCTGAGGAAATAATGCAACAGTGTTGCCGCTTCACCCCTATGATCACAATTTATGTCTTTTAATAACTGCAGAAGTTGCTCATGATGGATTCTCCAGATGTACACAGTAATTATCAGCGGATCAGTGTGAAGGCCCTGCTTGACTTCAGCATGTCTGTTTGTGTAAGGTCAGAGATAAGCAGAGATGATATTCTCACAGCAGGGAAGAGGTGCCAGCTCACAGGAATGTGTTCACTGGAGCAAGAGCTTCTGAACGGCCACAGGCTGGCATACAAGTCTCCTCCCCCACATAAACCCCCACCATCACAGCAGCCAGGCATCAGGCCAGACATCTGGCACTTAAGCTCCCTCATACCTGCTGCCTGCCTGTGTCCTGCTGTAACCCTGAGTCCTCCAAACACATACGCACACACATACACACGCCCCAATCTCTAAACCCACTCAACCCCCAACACATGACCTACCATGATAGCTTAATGCTAACTGGCAGTTTGTGGAAAAACAGCATCAAAGAATGATCAAATCTGAGCAATAAGACTAATGTGAACTTGCAAGGATCCAGCAAACATGCAAAAATAGAAACATATTATCTGAATTATACTATTAATGTAGAAGCATTAAAATGTCAAGGACTATTTGGATAAATATAATTTTTGGGATAGCCAAATTCTGTTTCCAGGGCCTGATTTACTAACTGGGGCCAAACTACTGTCCTGATTTATTATAGAAACATTATTTTTGCAGCTGACCTTACTGCATTTGTAGGAGAAAATTTGGTAACACTTTTATTTGGTCACCATGACTTTCCCTTCAATAAATTACTGATTTGCTGCTTATTGGGTAGGATTAGATATAAATAATAAGGCATTAATATGTGCTTAATTTAAACCCTAAAATAAAGTCAATTGTGCCTCTATCTGCAACAAAACATTATACAATGATATGTAATCATGTGCTCATGGCTTCGATCCCAGAGAACGCAAGTGCTTATAAAATATATATATATATGCACTATAAATCACAATTTTGCACTATTTCTGTAAGGGGTAGGCTTATTAGTGGGTTAGGTCTGGTGATTAGTAAAATATGTACAATTTACAGTGAGATTAGTGTAAAAAGTCCACACATTGCTTTTAAATACAGTAAACACACATTTTGTTTGGTAATGACAGTCATATGACATTTCATGATGACAGACACAACATGACACTTAACTTTAAAACATAAAAATAGGTCATAATAAGTTGCTTGCTCAAGTGACCTATAGGGTCGGACAGGCTGAATAAACGTTAACAAATATTTGGTCACACTTTATTTTAAGGACCAATTCTCTGTATTAACTAACTATTGGCTATGGCTTTTGTCCCAATAAACTCTTAATTTGCTGCTTATTAATAGTTAGTAAGGTAGTTGGTACATTTAGGTATGGGTAAACCAATATGCTAATAGGCATCCCCTATGCTTGCTTGCTTCCTTACGGTAATTTGCGCCGCTCTTGGTAGATTGTGTTTGTCTTTATGAAAATGACGTGGCTGTGTGTGTTTTGTAAAGGGGTCATATGATGCGATTGTTTTCCTTTTCTTTAGTGTGGCATGTAGATGTTTGTGCATGTGTAAGATCTGCAGAGTTACAAAGCTCAAAGATTTGTGCAAAGGCTATTTCTAAAAAAAAAATGGGTCAATAATGAAAAACTACTAGTTTAACAAACATACTGTAACGTTCAAATATGATTAAAGATAAATAAACAGTCAGTAATAGTAAAGAAAAATAAACAAATTAAAAACTATAGTACAAATACTATAATATATATATATAATAAATTACTATAGAGCAAAGACAAATTAAATAAACATTGCTTTATGTCTTTTAGGAGTTGTGTTTAGGTAATAAATGCTATAAAAAGTATATAAAAATAATAATAATAATAATAATTGCACAGTCTCTACGGTATAAATGACATGTCAACAATGAATCATTAGTACATAGTACATTAGTACAGATATTAGCACAATATCTGCTCCCCAACAATCATTTTACTGATTATAGAGGTAAGTACATGGAAACTTATTTTACAAACAGGTTATTAATATCAATGAGAGTTGGGTGACATAGTTGGAAAGTTAGTACAATGAGTGTTTTATCAAAAAAAAGTGTAACCTTAAAACAGATTATATCTATATTTAATCTGCAGCCATAATTCCATCAGGATGACAGTGTTTGATTTATGATTTATTTTCTCTCTGTTATTTGTGTTGACACAGACAGCAGCAGGTATATAGGCTTATGCAACTTAAAGACCTAATTCACATATTCTATAAATTGGCACATCCGATTTTCTCTGTTTACATACTTAAGCCATAACTAACTGTTTTCTGTGACAGTTATTTAGTGTGATATGAACATAAGAATCAATTTAGTACTCACATAATTTCTGAGAGATGGCTTTTTGTGTGTGCAATTTAGGTTTGTTTATTTGGTAAGCAGCCATGTAACATGGCTAAATAAAATCTTTCAGATATTCCCAGTGCATGTGGGTTGCTGACCTGTGACGTGAAGTCTGTCTCCGCTGACCTCGATCTTGAGGAATAGTCTTCCTCTGCGTTCAGTGTGGTCAGTCCCGCACAGACTTGGCACGTTCATCACACACTGCTTATGAACGTTCATGTCACAGGCTGAGAATAAGAGAGATAAACATCTGTAAACTCTACAGGACATAATAAAGTCAATATAACATGACATTCACAACCCAGTTTCCTTCCCCTGCTAAAAAAACCCAGCATATGCTGTTTTTTTCAGTCAATTTCATGTTAACAACGAGCAATCCTTTCTTGTTGGAGTGTTTTTACTTGGTATATTAACATGGCTTTTGCTATTGGTGAGCAGCACAAGGCCAACGGCAGAGGAAGTGTGTGTGTGTGTGTACCACGCTGAGGCTGAAGTTGATATGTGGAAACAGAAAATCGCTGTTGTGTGTCGTCTCAGAGAGGTGTGGATGAGCAGATTGCATAAATGTAATTACAAACATGCTGTTATTCCCACCTAAATTACTTCAATCTGTTCTCGTTAAAACCTGTGATAACATTCCCATTAGAGCCAGAGCGCTCAAGAGGAACAGGAATGCTCTGGTTCAAACGACGGAGGCATCAGAAATCCAAATCTAAGCACATTTGACCTCATAATGGACGAGAAAAGCAGAACCAGATGAATTTCGTAGGCCTAAGGCAGGAGCTGCCCTTTCATACTGATCTGAGGCCAGTTCCTTTTTATTTTGTTACAGGTTTCATCAAGATTTGGTTAAGAGAAGATGGTCTTGAGAGAGTGCAAAAGGGTGATTTCCACCCTAGGCATGATGGGAGGTTCTCACTCACTGTCACATTTCATCCCCTGGTGGATGAGGCCGTACAGCAGCGATCCACAGTGGTCGCAGAAGGTGGGACTGCCGTAGCTGTGGATCTTGAACTTGTGCTTGCTTCTGGGATCCTGCAGAAAAGTGGTAAAGTAAGGAATCGTTTACAGCTGAACTGATGAAAGAGGTCACAGACAGTCTGATGCAACCGGTGTGTTACAGGGTTGATGCTAATGATCTTTTTTTTGGGGTCAAAACCCAGAAACAAGAAAGCTTTCATTTCCATCATCCTGAAGTCAATAGGTTTTTTAAATAGGCTTTTGATTAATTACCTGAAAAAGGTTTGTGGATAACACAATCTTAAGCTATTGTCCTGTTTTATTATACAGCTTAAAATATCAGTATTCTGATTTTTTTAAAACTTTTAACAAATGGACAACAGAGGTGTTTTAGGATATTAAACATAAGACTCATTTACGCAGTACTCCACTTTCACAGTTTGCAATCACTTTCTTGGAAATGCAAACACACACACACACACACACACACACACACAAATTTAATTAAATAAAGTGCAAATAACTTTTACTGAATGGTTTATTATATTTGCTGAATCATTATGATCATACACCTTCAGTTTAAAATAAAATGATTAAATAAATGGTCAGCTGACACAAACAAACAAACAAACAAACAAAAAAATGGCAAACATGTACAAAATATGTACAAATAATTGCATTAAACATTTTAATACATTTTCCAGTATTAATTCACTGTACAATGTATATTTATTGAAATCAATTATTGGCTCAAACACAGAGAATTGTTTGTTTGTTTGTTTTTTATTAAAGATTGAAAGAGTTGCCAAAAGCTTAATACTGGTGATGTAAGATTTATAAATTTATGTTGGTCACAGACCTTTTCCAACCAGGTCTCATGGCATAAAATGACCTCGGGACACTTTTTGTGTGACGCGAAATGTGTACCAATAAGTACTTATCACTGCAGTTTCCAAAGGAAATGTCCACTGAGTGGTGCTAAAACATGGGCTTAATACAAAAAATCCTGGTATATTTTTATTACGTTGAAATAAGTACATATTGCTGTGTTTTTATTACTTTGCTTCAGGTACAGGGACTGTCGCTAAAAGTTAATGCTCTATCATGTTGGAAATATGCCTTACACGAAATCCAACTCTAAATCTACCCTATAAACTGATACAAAAATGCATTTGTTGAGGGAACCGTGCCATTTGACCTTCTTTATATGCAGTTAGGGTTAACCCTAAACCTAACCCTAACTGCTTTGTTGAACCATAGTTACACAAGATTCAAACCAGAGCTCCTCACCTCTCGAGTACATTTCCAAACTCTGTGAGCTACCGAATAAACCTACCGGCTATGAAAATTCACAGTTACATACTGTAGCTAGATGTGTGTGATGCTAACATTTAAAAGCATCAGTTTTCATATATACCAGCATATTAACACTGTTTTGAAGTTATAACTTTATATTTTTCAAGTAAGGTTTGCTGCCTCTAGTGTTCACTTCTTTTGGAAACTGCAGTGATATGTACTTACTGGTACATATTTCGTGTCCCCAGGTACATTTATGCAATGAGTCCAGGTAGTTCTTTTCTGCAATCATTCAAAAGTCAATGGAGTGAACCAAGGTTTCAAAAATCAATCACTGAGCACTCCAGCAAAACCTGGGTGAAAGTACCAAATCCAGTCTGATTGGGTGCTTAATGCAGCTTCTAAAAGACACAGTGCACAGGTTTATCAGTCCACCAAGAAACATGTACATTTCTGAGGAAGTCACTATTTAGGTTATGACATATGAAAGATATTCTCAGTTTTAATTTAAGTTTTAATTAATCAAAAGTCTGGCTGCATGAAACCAGTATTTGCTTGTTTATACAGAGTAGAGAGTTTATTTTTCCTGCATAAAGTGAAACTTCTGCTTACTGGTACTAAACTAAACACTGCTAAAGTGTTGTGGGTGGTTGCTTTTTCCATTCATTTTATCATGTGCCAGGTTAAAACTGCAAGTATGAGCAATAGTAACGATGTAGTAAGTGATGCCTGACTTAGCAAACAGATAATATAATATTCCATGCGTCTCATTGAAATTGGGAGGAGAATTCCAAGGTGACTGTCAACTGCGAACTAAAAAAAAAAAAAACTATAGTAGTTACTTTACAGAGGCAGACTGTGACAGCAGGTCAAGCGCTTTGCTGCGGTTTCTGTCCAGAAGCAGAACGTTAATCAAAAAGTATGTGGGGTTATTTCACTGGGCCATGTAAATAGGGCAACCAATTAATCTGTCTCTGAGTGGTCGGGAAATTAATGAGAATGTGAATGTAGTTAAGGGGGTCTTGAGTTTTCCCATAACTGAACCATTAATCTGACATTAATAAAGAGCTGTCAGACTCTGGTTTAACTGCACATCAGAACTGCAAGGGAATGCTGAGTCAAGTGTCACGGTTAGGAAATCTTTCTATTTCTGTAACAGGAACTAGATCATCCCACAGCCTATACAGCAAATACATGTTAGCTATGTTACAGCAAAAAAAATGTTTAGATATCAAGAATGAAAAAGGGTTGACCCTTGAAATCTTAAAGGTGCCATAGAATGTAAAACTGAATTGACCGTGGCATGTTTGAATAATAACAGTTCAGTACATGGACATAACATACTGTGAGTCTCAAACACCATAGTTTCCTACTTCTTATAGAAATCAAGT
>JAUCMS010000049.1:6496359-6511536 GCA_032357445.1 Enteromius radiatus
CATTGCCATTGTTTGGTCTTAAAATGCTCACAGATAATGCATTTTTGTAAGACGTGTTTCTAAAAATTCTTAAATGTTCTAAATTAGAAAAGGTCTAGTCCTGGCTTAAACTAATTCCTATCCGGGAAACCAGCCCTATATGTGGACCTTTTTTGCGCCTTATGCACTCGACGTGGAAGATCTAGGTCCAGGAAAGATTTTGCCGGTAAAGTTCACTAAGGGAATTGTTCACCTGACAATGAAAACGTTGTTATTCATTCACCCTAATGTCACTTCAGACTTTGCGAAAATAGAATTTTGGTGAATAATGTCCGGAACATTCTGGTAATCTTCTCCAAATCTCGCTTGCGCTCAGATTTCGGTTGATTTGCCACCCCTACTTTTTATTTTCGGAAGAAAAATAAAACTTCAAACTTGACTGTTGTTATTTTAATCATAGAACATAGAACAACATAGAATTTTGATGAATCATTTCCGGAACGCGTACAATGACAGTTTGTAGTGACTTTGTCTTAAGTTTTTTTATGATCGCAGTGAAAGCAGTTCATAAGAAACATGCGCCCTTTTTACAAGTCCATACGATAGTTTTGTGCGATAACCAAAAAGAAATAAAAGTGGTAATCTTCTCCAAATCTCTACAATCTCACTTGTGCTTCGGGTTCATTTGCCATCCCTAGTTTTTATTTTTGAAAGACTTTCAGTGAAGCATCATGTAAAATTTGGCTGCATATGACTTTAGTTGGTATATAGTGCTGTGTAGACGTCATGGACTTTTTTTTTTTCATTTCTAGAACTAGTCTTTGACAATTCTTCAGTTGTCAACGGATACTTGGTTCTAACATGGAATTAAAAAATAAATAAATATATATATATATATATATATCTCACAATTCAATTTTTTTAACAATACCAGTACTTAAACACTAGTACTTTTCTCAGTTCAGTATCTGATTATTTTGAATTCTCTGGTATTTTTTAATTCTGTCTTCTATCTCACAGTTCTGAGAAATTCAGAATAGCGAGATATAATTCTGAGAAGAATTTGTGAGGCATTAACTAAAATAAAAAGCTACATTTAAGCTAACAATTTTGATTACCTTTTTTATTTTATATTCTGTAGCATAAAATAATATAACAGTAACAATAATGAAACAGAATTGCAAGATTCTAAATCCAGAATTCTGAGGGGAAAATTTAAATTGCGAGATGTAGACTAAGAATTCAGAGAATAGTCAAAATTGTGAGATCTAAACTTGCCATCGTTAGAAATAAGTCAGAATTGTTAGAGGTTTGCTTTAAGTTTGGAATAACACGAGGGTGAATAAATAATGGCAGAATTAAAATTTTGGCCGAACTGTTCATTTAAGGCTAACAAAATGAGCTACCTAAGATATGTAGGTGCTTGAATTCTTTATTGTAAATTCTGATCCGTCATATTTGTAAATGTGTAGATAAATGGATGTCTCTGTTGTTAAGAAGTGTTGTGTGCTATAGGTCCAGGGTTCTGTAAGTGTGTGTGTGTGGAGCGGACAGGCCCACGAATGTCTGGATTATTTGCTGACCACTTGTTTTAAAGGACGCAGCTGATCGGGCTTGCGCTTAGACGCTTGTAGTTCACGCCACAAACGAGCGAGTTTGAAACCAAAAGGTGCTTCTGTAGTTGGATATTCAAACATACAAAAGATTTGTCCCTCAAATTCATCCCACTGCCCGTCTCATGTCAGCTAATTTCACATTGGAGGATGGGAAGGAAAAAATTTATTTAAAGGGGAGAAATTGTGCAATAGATACACGAAACACGATGTAATTATTTCTTAATAACAATTATTTTGATAGAGTTTTAGGAATAATCCATCATCCTAATAATCGTCTTTCCCATTGCTCAGTGTTTTTCCAGGAAGGAGTTGCTGATTTGAACCATTATTATTTCAAAATAGTGGTGTCGGATCACCAACGACAGGCAACTTTATGAGCTTAATGCTAACTTGAGGAATGCTGTCTCGTTGTTGTGCTTCCACCTGCTTTCTTCACTTTTTGGGCCATTCCTTGGTTATTTTGCAATGTAGGGTAATGCATCGAGAGTGCAATTTCAAAAAAATATTACAATGCAATTCTTACCTATAACCTTAACAATACATGTATGATATATACATAGATGTAGATGTTGTTGCATATGAAGGACTTCAGGAGAGGGACAATGTTGAACTCATGGTTTTATTGTTTATTTTGTGTTTTTAACTTGCGGTGGATGCCAACTAGCTGGCCACAATATGCAACACTGCAAGAGCAGTTCAGCAGCTCAAATGATGTTAATAAAATCCGAAACCTCTCTGTTCCTCCAGTGCATGCTTTCTTATTTAAACACAATGGCACTTTCACTAATTTAGAATGGAATACATCCATTGTAAATTTTTGAGGGGAATGAACTTTTGTTGCAGTTTCAGAAAAGAAGGCATTTCCAAATCTGTACACGCGTTCACACAGTTTGATTCAGTTTAAATATCTATAATTTTGCCAGTGTGTGTGTTTTAATGTATTTATGTATGTATTATTTTGCTTCTGTTTTGTTTTTACTTACTCATCGAGCACAGGATTTTTATCACTCTGAACTTTTGAAATACTACAATGTTTATGTTGTGCAGTGGCTAAGAGAAAGATGTCTGTAATGTCCTCACTAGAATATGTTGGTGCTTGAAATCAGCCAAGAAAAGTGTGCAAAGCAAATTAAAAACGATGCTCTGGGTCTGGTAACTGTGCTGTTGTTCTTTATACAAGAGAATTCTGAGAGGTTGCACAATTTCAGAAATAGAAATTTGTTATGAGCTGAAGCTCTGCATTAATAGAAGGCTGTTTTCAAAACAGATTAAAGAAAAAATAAGGTTTTTTTTTTTTTTTTTTTTACAAATTCTGAGATATAAACCCACAATCCTTAGACGTTGTGAGATGTAAACTCGTAATTGCGATGGAAAATGTCTCATAGTTATGAGAAACAATGTCTGAATTGTGAGATATGAAGTCATAATTATCTTTAAAAAAAATTTAATTACCTGGGCCCAGTTTTTCAAAAAATTTAATCTGGATCAAATTGGTCCTGATTTGGAAATCCCAAGTTTTGCTATCCAGGATTAACTGATCTGTCTTACTTTTATGACAGTTTTTTTAAAGGAAATTGGGTTTGATCACTGTGATCCAAATATCACATTTCAGGATTACCAAATCCTGTTTACTGTAGCCTTAAATGGAACCAGCAGTGTAGCCTACTGGCTCAGCAAAAAACAACAGGTAGGCAAGTGCCCACAAATAGCCATTGTTTGTTTTATAGAGCTATGAACAACAGTGACATTTATTTGACATCTAATGGCTTTAATATGATTTTGTTGTTGTTGTTTACCATATCTCAATATCATTATATGTGACATGCTTCATATAGGCTTCAAATATTAAGGAATTTATATATCATCAGTAACCATTAAGTTTATGACCATTCACTTAACAAAAAAAAAAAAAAAAAAATATATATATATATATATATAATTAAATTTATTGGGTTTATTTGGGTCAAATAATCACAACTGAATCCACCCTTCTGGTGGAATCAGGATAATCCTGTTATCCCTGGTGTGGTCTTTTACACTTTTATTTTAATATAATATTAACAGAATTTAAAAAGCCTCATATTAAATTAGAATTTATATGTGGTTTGTATATTTAAGATTTCAAACGAGCTGAATTGGAATTCAAATGAAGTTATCATTTATTTAATAACAGTCAAGAAATTTCCCACCAAAGTGTAGTTTCCGCTGTGTATTACACCACGTGTTTGCATTATGTGGTTAAAAAACACATTTAAAGCATTTTTATAGTCAGTGATATTTATCTTGATTTTTTTTCTTTTTTTCCTTCATACACATTTCACCTCAGGACTTGTCTCTGAAACAAATAGGGTAATAATTAAAAATATAAAATGATTGTGAAAATTAGGGATTTTTTTAAAACAAATGTACGATTGTTTTCTGACTCTTTGTTCAGAATGTAAAATTAAACAGGTAATCTTTCGTATTTTTTTTATATAACGTTACGTTCATAAATTCAAATATGACGGCTGAAATCTGTTTTCGAATCAACCTAGTTAAGTCATAATACGATATTTACAATAACAACTACAGTGAAACTCAAAGATATCCCATGTTAACTGGCCACCTGAGAATTTTAAACTAGAATGCGTCACACGCTGTTTCCCATCATGCCTCTCGTCGCTTCCAATATCAGCTTCGCGTTTTCAGCGTCGCCGCCATTTCACCAGACGAAGGATTCAAGCAGCGACCGGACAGTTTTTGCGGTAGTGACGACGCAACGGGACAACAGCTCGACTCAGTAGCGACCCTCATTGTTTTTACGACCTTAAACTGGTTTTTATCTGCATCTAGACCTAGTCTGCGTGGTTTACAACGATTTAGTCTGAAAACGGAGGACGACGGCGAACATCTGAAGGCAAAATGTCGTCTGAGGTTAAATCAGAGAAGCCAGAGAAACAAGAACAAGGGTAACCCGACAACTGCATGCTTTCTATTGCATATTTTGCTCGTTTATATGGTTAAAGCAGTAGTAGGTACGGAATGTTTTATGTATATAATGTATTTTTTTTTACCATGGGTAAGGTTAGTTGGGTTTCAGTAAAATGTGAGCGTTAAAGGACAAACTCGTTTGTTTGGTTCGTGTCTTGACGAAACAAAGAGTCGTTGGATTCACAATGGGAGGAAACGAGCCATCGTGCATGAAATGTGCCCGATACACAAAATAAAGCACGTCGACGAGATTTGAACGACTTTTTTTGTTACGCAACAAATCTAGATTGAGTGTCCTTTGTTTGCTGCGGCCTAGTTTGTTGCACGTTTGGTCAGTTTCGTGCCCGTTGGAAACCATACGTTTCTTGTTTTAGATGTTAACACCTAACAAATTGTCTTATTTTTATTTTTTAATGAAGAAAACCGATTCGTCCAATTGAATTTTGGGGGGAAAACGCTCGAATAAAAATAAAGTTACGGTAGCTTCAAAGTGCAAACTCAACCCTGTTACTCAAGTTATGGTTGAGAAATGTTTTGTTTTTGATGTGAAGTTGTTTTCCCCTTTTTAATAACTGCAAAAACACTTGTTCTCAGACTGGCTGACTAGTATTAAAATGTACAACCCGGTTATACATTTTAAAGTGCATTTTATTTGCTAAAAATATATAACATTTAGCGTTTGCATATCCTAAATTTTGGTAATACGGTTTGAGAAAATGCAAACCTTGTAGTGCAAATAGAAAATCAAACCGTAATTTACTGAAAGATTTAATAATGCATGGTTAAAAATGTAACGTTTTGCAACAGTTTCCACAATTTCTTTAACTAGGAGCACATTTTTAGCTCCTAATTTATGCTAAATTGAAACCTATTATGCATGTTTAAATTTTACGTTTAATTGTATTGCTGTAAAATAAAAAGGGTTAAAAATCTTGCGTTTAATTTTCGTAAAACCTGCTACCAAAATGTACACTCCATTTAACATTATTCGAAAATCTAAATGTAGCCTAAATTTATTTCTCGTTGGGTGGGATAGCATTTATTGAATTGCATATTTTGTTTGGTTTTTCCCTTCCTCTATTCAGAAATGCGGTCAATGGCAAGTCCAACCATGAGTCGAGAAAGGAGAGGCCCCAGAAACGCGGTGGCGGGGGCCGCTTTGAACCTTACGGGAACCCCAACAAGAGATACCGCGTGTTTGTCAGCAACATCCCCTACGATGTTAAATGGCAAACTCTGAAAGATCTCATGAAGGAAAAAGGTATGTTTTCGTCACGTTCAGCTGCACATCCTAGGTTAGCTTAGAGCCATGGAGCTTTATTTTTTTTTAGTTTTGGGGGTTTGGAAGGTGGCCACCTACTCAGTTGCTTTAGGTCAGAGGATAAACATCCCATCATGGGGAAGTGGTCTGTTGGAAAAGTGTCTTGTCTTGTTGTGGAAAACGACTTAATAATTCAAGCTTGCTAATGTTGGTGGATGGCACTTTAAAATTGTGCGAAATGCACGTAGACACAGAATCGAGTCTAATCCATTTATACGAATCTGATGCCATCATTCGGTCTCTTTTTGGCTTTGGAGAAAGTGTGTAGGTTTATTTTTTTTACTTTTATTTTTTCCACCTTAACCTGTTGGTATTTCAGTACAATATGAGTGGTCACACACTTCCCTATCCATGTGTAGCAGCCCCTCCATGCCTAATGATTTGTACGCATGGGGAATTTCATGTGGAAATTGTTGCCTTGTAGAATTAAATTGCATTTTCTTTTTTAGGTGAATGTTGTTGCAGCTGATCTTCATTATTGTGCCCTTAAAAATGGATGTGATTGATTTCTGGGGGTACAGGTCTACAGAGTAAAGCAGCTTCTTAAGCTGGTCCTTGTTTTATCTTGCTGGAGAAATGCCAGGTGGTTCTTCGAGGTATTTTTTGACAAAACTAGACTAGACCTGGTTTGGGTTTGCAGTCTCATCTAATTCTATTCTTGAGTGTTCATCAACACTGGACGTGTTGGAGCTGGTTTGGCTAATCGATTAAATTCAAGAGTCCAATTGTTTTAGTTGGGAAGCCAAGTTGGTTCCAGGTGGACGAGGTTTCGGTTTCTGTAACTTCAAATCATTTATTTTACAACATAGGCTTAGATATTTTTATTCAGTAACCTTTATTTTTATTATTATTTTTGCCCTAATGATACGGTTGTGTCGAATGTTTCGGAGGTAGCCGAAGACTACCAACAAAGGCCATAGTTGACAATCCATCCAATTTTCGATGGCTCGGGAGGTCAAATCCTTTTGGTCAGTCTTGGATGTTGAGGTTCCCAGCAAGGACAGCTTAAGAAGTTTACCTCAATGCACCTTTACAGCTTGCTTCTTGTAGACCTGTACCAGAATTTGTGCTGCTGAGGTGCTGGGGGAGGAGGCTCTGGACTCGCAGGCCGAGCTCACTCTCACCGTCCCCCCGTTTGTGTCTGCTCTAAACCCCAATTGTTCTCTCGGCTTCTCTCCCCTTGGTGTGTGTCGTCTGGAATCTGATTTGTAGTGGGTGAGGTAACGTACGTGGAACACTTAATGGACGGAGAAGGCAAATCAAGGGTAAGTGCAAGAGACGAACCTCCATTTGTCCGCTTGAGTTCTTACATGTACTCTTAGATTTTAATGTGGGATGTTCAGGACTGGGTTGAGAGTTCAAAAAGTGTCGTCTTGGGTGGCATTTGAACAAAAACGGACGCCGACTGCGGTTCTGAGTGGAACCGCAGGGATCGTTTCCCAGCTATATAGTAATTCTGGTTCTTGTGCGTTTAAGAGGTAGCATTTTATTTTTTGCAATGCGAGTCTCATTATTGGACTTGAGGTGGTGTTCAGTAACTAAACATGGCGTCAATGATTTGATGAGCGACTCAAGTAGTGGGATAATAACCGAAATGGAGTAATTGGAACTGAAGGCCGCTTGTGTATTCTGGTCGTCAATTAATCCTGTCAGCCATTTTGAGTTTGAATGTAATTCGTTAACTGTTGAACACCACAGAGAAGTATTATATGAATATCTTTATCAATTTAGTGTGTCTGAAGTATTTTTCCTGAGTCAGTTGTCGGTGATTTCGTGTGGCCCTTGTGTAATTGTCTTTCTTGTTCCTGTTTTGTTTGCTTGTTCTTCCTGGCTGATTGCTGACTGAACAAAGGGTTGCGCGTAAGTATCATTTAGACCGTTTGATTTATTATTTGTAGCTTTTGAGCAACTCTTTAACTAACTTTTATTTATTTTTTTTCCATCTAATAGCGTGGTTGAGTTCAGAACTGAAGAGCTCATGAAAAAGGCAGTAGAGAAAGTCAACAAACATGTCATGAATGGTCGTCCTCTCAAGGTCAAAGAGGTGAGTGTATCTTGCAGATAAATAACACTGGGTAACGTCTTTTAAAAAAAAAAAATGTAATTAAAAATTCTGTTCGTAATAGTAGGAATATTACATAACTCAATATTAATGAATATATTATATCCACTGCTAGAACGTTAATGCTATAATTTGTACATAACAAAACATAAGTGCGTGACAAAACAAAACACTTTTTGCAATTAATATTTGAATGATATAATATATAAACCATTATATTGTTAAATGATACTACAATATTAAAATACAAAATGGAGCACTACACCGCAAATATATTAATGTGCACTTTTTACTTGTCCATTTAATTTTTTGTAATATAAAAACTACATTCTAATGTAAAATTTAAGGCTCTATAAAATCTTTTTTTAATTTCTCAAATTAACCCCCCCCCCCACCAAGATGAATTTTTATAGACCGTTTTAATGGCTAAAATTTATCTAAGCATATCAATTTAATAGAAATCTTGAAACTTGCACAATTTAACAGGAATTTGTTAGAACTGGATGTACGTTAATGTCCAGAAATGATTTCTTTTTAACCAGTTCGTTATTAAAAATGTGAAGTTGTATTAAGTAACAAGGCATTATTGTAAAAATTGTTTGTTAAGTAAACCAGGTTAAAATCAGTGGCGTTCTACATTGCCGTCAAAATCAACGTAAATGTCAATATTTGATGTTGGATGTATTAAACATGCCCTGTTACAAACCATCTCCTTGTGCTTCTCTAAGGATCCAGATGGAGTGATTGCCCAGCGTGAAGCAAATCGAGCTCACGGGGGTGGAGGTGGTGGTGGTGGAGGACCCCCAGGCATGGGTGGAGGCATGGGAGGAGGTATGGGTGGAGGAATGGGCATGGGGATGGGCCCAGGACCTGGCGGTCCTTCCATGGTCAACATCCCACCCAGTCTCATGAACAACCCCAACATCCCCAACGAGATCATCCACGGACTCCAGGCTGGAAAAATCGGAAGCACCATTTTCGTGGCCAATGTAAGACTTTGAATCTGTTCTGAATCCCTATGCCCCGTATTTTGTAACCCCTGACTCATATGGCGTCTCTCTACGCAGCTGGACTACAAGGTCGGATGGAAGAAGCTCAAGGAGGTGTTTGGAATGGCAGGAGCGGTGGTGCGTGCAGATATCCTAGAGGATAAAGACGGGAAGAGCAGGGGAATGGGAACGGTCACGTTCGAGATGCCCATTGAGGCTGTTCAAGCAGTCTGTATCCTTCACAATAGTCTTGATATATGGTGTTGATTGGAATGTGGTTAATGCAATTTAAAATGTGCAGTGCTTGTTTTCCTTAATGGATGTTAGCAATGTTCAACGGACAGCTCCTCTTCAACAGGGTCATGCACGTCAAACTGGTGAGTAATCAAATGGGTTTAACATTGAAGCTTGTTTTTCGGCTTGCAGAAGTTTAGTGGTGCATTGCATAGCTTCTAAATTCACTTCATTGTCTTTTTCAGGATGAGAAATCCCTTCCCAAAGGTGACTTTGCACCCCCAGACCGTCCTCCAGCTCTTCCTCGTAAGTCACAACTTCTTATTAGCATTGGCTGTATGGACCATCAGCTATAAAACTTAATGTAAGTTGGCTAGTTTCTTCTCTAAACCAGTTCCTCTGATTCATGTAGGTGGCCTAAGTGGTGTTGGTCTTGGTCTGGGACCCGGCGGTCAACCCATCGACGCTACCCAGCTCAACCGGGGTGGGATGGGAAACATGGGACCAGGAGGTAACAGCGTGTGTCATGTTTTTTTTTTTGGGAATGTTTCTTGAATGCACTCACTAAACATCACTCCCCTCGCCTCTCCATGAAATCATTTTCTCCATAGGAATGGATGGAATGGGATTTGGTGGCATGGGTAGAATGGGAGGTATGTGGTTCATCTCATCAGCCATTATTTTTTTATTTTTATTTTTTTGGCTGGTTTTGATCCCTTCTGGAATGGACCTGCAGATGCTACTGGTTTGGTTTTCATGCTTGTAGTTTAAGGGTGCTCCATCCATTTGGATGAGCGTTATCCAAGGTTTACTGATCTCTGGGATAATTTTGAAGCAGCACAATGTTATGTTTTTAAAATATTTTGTGCACTATGAATTCGGGAAAGTTGTGTGGTATTATTGTGATTTTAAACATCTTTTATTGTCAATTTTAAAAGTGCTGGATATTTTATCTAATGAATTGAGGGTTTGTAATTTATACAGCTTATTTTATACTTTGTTTTAATTTTTTAATATATATTTAGTTGTCAGGGTTTTTTTTTTAACATAAAAACAACAACAATTTAACACCCAATCTACTTGATGTACTAGGAATCAAGTTAACTTAATGCATTTTTTAAAATTATTAAATTGCTAATTTTATCTACATGTTTTACTGTTATTTTATCCACCAAAAAATCACATTGCTGTTTTTATCAATCATTTAACTGGTTTTGTTTTTAAAATTAAATTCTAACTATAAATAAAAAAAAAAATTAATATAAAATAAATAATAAAATAAAAGAAACATAAGGTAAGACTGTTTATCACTTTCATGTTATTGTTTGTTTTGTTTTGTTTTTTCTTCCTCTCTTCCCCCTACATGTTTTTAATTCAAATGTTACTGATCTTTAGGGATGGATAATTTTGGAGGTGGTATGAACAACATGGATCGTTTCGGCCCTTCTGGAATGGGAAGAATGAATGGTACTTTTATATATTATATTATTTTTTTTCCCCCTAGTAGCTGGGTTTGAAATGGCTTTTGTTTATTCATCTATTTTTTTAAATTACATTGCAGATATGGACCGTGGAATTGGTGGTGGCTTTGATAGAGATTTTGGTGGCCGTAATGACATGGGTATGTCCCGTAGCAACTTCGGAGACTCATTTGACCGTGGAATGGGTTAGTAATGTTAATATTATACACTTCTTAGACTGTTACATAATGTTAACCTTAAAATTAACTTGAAAATTTGACTTCTAGGGAACTCCATGGGAATGGATCGTATGAACTCTGGCATGGATCGACTTGGTGGTGGCGGCGGCGGCGGTGGCGGCGGCATAGACCGCATGGGAGGTCTGGACCGAATGGGAATGGATCGCATGGACCGCATGTCAGATCTTGACCGGTTGGGATCCGGCTTCGACCGTATGGGTTCAGGGCTTGACCGGCTCGGGCCCAGTATGGACCGTCTGGGATCAGGCCTTGACCGCATGAGCTCCAGCGTGGACCGCATGGGTCCTGGTGGGTTCGACCGCTTGGGCCCGTCCGGCATGGATCGCATGAGCGGCGGGATGGACTTTGCCTCTCCTATGGGCATGGACAGGATGAACACAGGCCTTGATCGAATGGGTTCAAACTTCGACCGCATGGGCTCTGGTGGCATGGACCGCTTTCCCTCCTCTGGTCTGGACCGCATGGGCTCCGGCATGGACCGGATGGGCTCTGGTGGTGTCGGTGGCCAGTTTGACAGACCTGCTGATATGGATCGTGGCAATTTCGGGACTCCTTTCAGTGGGTCTGGACAAGGAGGTCCAGGGTCTGGTGGAGCCAACGCCAGGAAGGGCTGCCAGATTTTTGTCAGAAATGTAAGCATTTGATCTTAACTTCCTGTGTTTGGTTTGTTTTGTATGTATTTTTTTTTTATTCTCGTTCATAACATAATTGTCTCTTTTTGCAGCTGCCCTTTGACTTCACTTGGAAGATGTTGAAGGACACTTTCAATTCATGTGGTAGGACCCTTTCCCATCAGGCTTTTCTTTTAGCCTATTTCTTGCTCTGTTTCATTAATCAATATGACTTGTGTGTGTTTTCTGACAGGCATTGTCCAGTATGCAGACATAAAGATGGAGAATGGCAAGTCCAAGGGCTGCGGTGTGGTGCGCTTTGACAGTCCTGAGACCGCCGAGCGGGCCTGTCGCACCATGAACGGCTACCGGCTCAACGGGCGAGAGATTGACGTCAGGATCGATAGAAATGCATAATCGTCATCTTTGCCTACTGATTCCTTCCACCCCACACTATGCTTTCCAAATTATTTGTCTGTTAGATATTTGTATTTGTGCCGAATGGTACACTTTTAGTTTTGCCTATGACTTTTAGAGACCAAATGTTTTTTTTTGTTTGTTTTTTTTTCTCCCCAATTTTTATTGTGATGCTTTCCAAGAAATTGCCTTTGTTAAAGGTTTGCTAATAAATCTCAACATTGAGAACTTATCTGTGGTGTTTGGATCATCTCTGCAATTTGAGATTTTAAGATACTTTTTTCTAAGATACTACTCAGAGCTTTACCGTTTTGTCCTACAAAACTGATGGTAAAAATGCATATCTTAAAAATGAATAACATTACGATAAGAATTAACATTAGTTAAAACAGGTAACATTAAAAAGGAACACTGCATCTACAACATTTAATGTTAATGCTAACTTTAGCATTTACTAATACAAACAACTTTTGATTTTACTAGTTAATGCACTGTTAGCTAACATGAATTAACTAATTTAATAATAAAAATAAATGAAGTCTTTAAAAGTAATGTCATATACAGATTAGAAAATATAAATAGTATTTAATGTAAACTATATACAAGTGTTTAAGAAATCTGTGCGTCTAATTTTTTAGTGAATGCAGCTTTAGGTTGTTTTTTTTTTTTCCCTAGTGAAGGAGACAAAGTTTTAAGGTTTGCCATTTTAATCTGTTCTGCATATGTTTTGGTTGAATCCAATTGGGTTGGATATGAAAGTTATTAACCTTGAACCTGAAATTTTCATCCTTGTGAAATTCCCAGTTGCATATCCTGGGCTCACCGTGCAGAAACTCATTAAACCAAAAATGATTAAACCTTAGTAATAGTTGTTCACATTAAGCATGGACTGACTCACAGGTTTCCACTGTGGCCTGCCAAATACGAGCTGACATTCGTAATCCACTTCATGACTTATGAAATGCTGCATTTATAATCACACACAAAACAAGTACTGTGATAAATCGTAGTTTGTGCTAACATCAAATTCAAGATGTAGTTTTCAAATTTCAAATTTAATACCACCACATCAAAACCAAAGATCATGGTTACATTTATAAAAATACAAAAACAAGAATCGTGTGACTCAAGTCCATGAGTTGTATTTATTTAAGGATCTGAACAAATGTACACACATCGGTCCATTGGTCGTGGTCTTTCCATAGAGATAAATGTCTATGCCGTACATCAATGTCAACAGACACATTTCATCATGCTCTTTTGCTATTTAGGGGGGCACACAGCTTTTTTTTGACCACACACACACACACACACACACGCAAACACAGCTCAACTGTTGGAAGAGTAAGCGATTGATACAGTTGTATATCTTTGTATAGACTTTACAATCTCAACTGTAAAGTGTACACACATGATACAAAAAAACCCAAAACAGACTCGAACACAAGAAAACGTCCTCGACGCTGGAAGAATGGGTGGGTTCGTGTGGACCTATAGGACGCCTTTCGCAAGCCACTTGTGCAAAATAAAATACAAAAGAAACCTTCAAATAACATTTAAAATAGATTTTATATGTATTTAAAGATCTATATACAAATTCTCTAAGACACTATCATTGGTGAACCAGAAAGAAAGACTGAATCAGTGAATAGTATATAACTACAATAGGATTTAGGTTGGCAAAAAAAATCATTAAGGCAACCAAAATATGTGTGTGCTACACTTTACAAGTCTATTACTGCAGTAGTCCCTTTATTTTGGACACAGCAGCAATAGCAACTGGCCACTGCACATTATAAGAATCAGTGCTGCACACTTCCATAATAAAATGAGACGCTCGCTTACTCAAAACCACAAACACACAAATTCTATACACGTGGATTTACAATTTAATGCTTTAACTGAAATATTTCTGGTTGCGAAGTTGTTTTGGCCTCCCACTCAATAAGTTTGGTCCCATCTTTCAGTTTAACATGTCTTTTAATAACCAGGCCGTGATGACTTTGTATTGGTTTTTTTGGCGGGAAAATCTGTGGAACACCAGAATGTATAAAAATGAGCCAAAACAAGAATATAAAGATCAGGTGATGCGGAAAATGCACGTCTTAATAACATCCAGCATCTGTTATCAATCCTAATTTTTACATTAAAATTAAATAAAAAAACAGAAAACAATGGGGCTTTGGTTATTGCCAAATTTCACAAATCAAACAGCCACTTGTTGGGATTTTGTAACTCTGAAATATGAATACTATTGCTGGCGTGAAGAGCCAATAAAAACAAAGCAAACTATGTTTGTGTATACATATATATATACATATATATATGTATAGCAACTGCGGCAGAATTAATTCTTCCACAGTTACGAAACAAACCATGCTACCTAATAACAAAGGTGCATTAACAACTTAACATCCCCTAAACAAATGTAAAATAATAACCTACAACCCCATCTTGTGAAAAGTCTTGAGTCAAATCGGAAAACACATTCACAGTATGTAAATTAGACAATAAATGAAACACAAAACAATAAAAAAAATAAAATAATTAAACATAAATATTCTTATTATTACTCATAAATACATCTGGACATTGGTATATCTACTTGCTTGGTGTTGTTTATGGAATGGGTGAAAGAACGATGAAAATTACACTTCAGTTGCAAAAACATCCACCCAGCAGAGCTTCCAGATGTCTGAAGAGTCCGAACCTCATAGCTGCCCCTCTTTCCTGAGCTCTGATTACTGTTGGGACACATTGAAGTTCATGCGATTAATATGCAAGCAATAACAGATTGTCGACGTCGAAAAGAGTGCACTTACTGTTTCACTCTCCCCTTCATCCTCTGGTAGGGTTTTAGGCCCTGAGCTGAAGTGCAGAGGAGAATATACCCAGCTTTTGTCTTCTGGAGGCTGCTTTTACAAAAGCCAGACAGCAGAGGGCACCAGAGTGGAGAGTGGAGACAGAGACGGAGGAAGAGAGAGAGGAAGACAAGAGTGAGGGATATCAGAAAAGCTGTGGTTAGAAAGACAGACATTAGTACATTAGGCATTGTGAGCGTTAATAAGGCGGGAAAAAAATTATGAATAAACAAAAGCTGTAGTTGTTTAGTAAACAAAGAGAAAATTTGAATGCAAAGAAAGTGACGTGAAAGAAAAACAATCACCCACTAAGAGATTTTTATTAGTGCTGGGCAATGATTAATCGCGATTAATTGCATCCAAAATAAAAGTTTTTCTTTACATAATATATTTGTAT
>JAUCMS010000049.1:6528865-6570929 GCA_032357445.1 Enteromius radiatus
TATTCAGTCTGTAATTTGGTGTATCTATCAACCAGTCAGATTTTAGGCTCATGATTAATGTTAAACTCTGGGATCACTGGACGAAGAACATTATTGACTTACTGGCTAAAACTAGGTTAAAATCAAGGTAAGGCTGGTCCTACTAGGGATGTTGATCTAGGAGAATGTCATACTTAATAAAGCTTTGCTACTCAAAGCTGATTCATCGACTAATCAGATTTTAGAGTCACGATTAGAGTTACCTTGTAATTAGCAGATTTTAAGAAAATGATTAACTTCAATCATATCCCTTGTTTTTTAAGGTAGGTTATGGTTAGTGTAAGCTGTCCTTTGTTGATTCTACTAGGGATAAAGATCCAGGAACATGTCCTGCTTGCCTAAATCATGCTGAACCGTGTGGATCTATCAATCAATCAGATTTTAGGGTCAGGGTCACATCTGGTGTATAGAACATTTTCAACTTCCCCTCCATTTTTAAAAGTTGGTTATGCTAAGTTTCATCCCACTAAGGATCAGAGATGGGCAGCTTCTCAAACACACCTGAACAAGCAAATCAATGTCTTCAAGATCACTGCAAAAAAAATTACAGGCGTGCGTGTTTGATTAGGGTTGGAGCTAAACTCTGTAGGGCAGTGGCCCTCAAGGACCGAAGCTGTCTATCCCCTAACCCTAAGTAGATCCACGAACATGTCCTAATTGACTAAATCATGTTGTGTCTGATTGCTCGATAGGTCAGTCGCATGGGTAATGGGTATATATGGTACCTGTTGTAGTTTCTCCTCTATGGCTGAGAGTGGAGGGGTCTCTGAATGCACTTCTTTGGGATGTGGTGCCCTGAAGTTGGGCGGAACATCTGAAGGTGCTGGTGGTGCAGCCAGGTCCCCAGCGCCAAAGTCTGAAT
Organism: Enteromius radiatus; assembly: GCA_032357445.1. NCBI lineage: Eukaryota > Metazoa > Chordata > Actinopteri > Cypriniformes > Cyprinidae > Enteromius > Enteromius radiatus. Next base: position 6,529,767 of record JAUCMS010000049.1, read on the forward strand.
CAGAGAAACTCTGCTGCGATGGGACATCGTCTTCTTGTTGGGGACTGCTAGGAGCAAGGCGTGGAGATCGGGGCTCTGGGACATGGAGGATGGGAGGTATTTCCCCGGGAGGTAGGGTGTACACGGGCTCTTCCTCCAGGTATGGCTCTGGCTCATAGGACGGTTCAGAACTATGATTCTGCCCAGTGGCGGGCTCCGAGGAGCGGGCCAGTGCAGTGCCGCGGTTTCTGGTGATGCCTACAGAGGGCTCTTCCAGGTCCTCATTGTCTGTGTAGGCTTCACCATCCGTAATGGCCTCACCGTCGGTGTCCTCATAGTCGCTAGCACCACTGAGGTAGTCCGAGTTATTTTCACGGTTGAATGCGTCAAGGTCTTCATCGCCACCTCCCTCCAACTGGAAATACACAAAGTACTTGTTAACCTACTCTAGTATGAAATGCAGGCTCTAAGCCAATTCTAAATTCACATCTTGTTGGAACTGTCATAATCAAGAGATCTTAGATATCGTTTAGAGTTGTTGGCTGTGCCGAAATGATCATGTTGGAGCTTTCATAAAGTGTTTTGAGTTCAACAAAGACAAGTAAAGTTCATAAAGTTGAATGTTACGTTAATTCTACATGATGTAAGCACACCATTTAGTATCATAATTCTCTCTAGAGTTCTTACCGCAACTTCAGAAACCCAGACCGGCTTAGATTGCTGCTGTCGAATCCTGTCTTTCAAAACATCATACCACAAGTTTGTATTGGGCTGAAGATCAATACGTGCTGTGAAGGAAACCAAAAACCGAACAACAGCACATTAAAACTTTCTGAAGGTATCTTCAAATAGGATTCGAACAGGGAATTCAAGACAGGTCTCAAAGGTGTACCGGAAAATAGATGGCTGTAGTGTTTCCTCAGCTTTAAGGCCTGAGCATATAGCCGACGAGAGCTCTTGTTGGAGCCTGGCATGTATTTTTGCCTCATTGACTTCACATCTTTTCGATTATGAGGATCCAAGAAGAGCACCATGGGATGGTACTGGATATAATTCAATCTTTCTACTGCCGTGGGTGTAATGTCCAGCAAGGGATGCTTTTCCTGCAGGTGAGAGCAGGTTGCACGTTTGGTTTAGGTAATGTTGGTTTAGTTTGCCAGCATTACTCTGTATGATAATAAAAAGTTTACCTGCTCTGCTATTTGCCTCACTGTGTCCAGTTTGATGACACTGGACGAACTTTCACCTCCACTTCTGGGTACCATTTCTATATCCAATAAAATAGGAGTATTAAATGGATAGTTTGCCCAAAAAATACAATTCTGTCATTCATTACTCATCCTTGTGTCGCTCCAAATCCCCAAAGAACAAACACAAATGAAGATATTTTTGTCCCTACAGCAATGCAACTGATACATTCAAAGCCCAGAAATGTAGTAAGAACATAATTAAAATAGTCCATAAGTGCACAAAGAAAACATGCATTGTGGTGCTTTAGGGGATGTACCATTATTTTGGTTTTCTTTGCGCACAAGAAGTGTTCTCCCAGCTTGAAGCACTGATGCCTAATGGACACACAGTTGCGTTGGAAAACCAGGGTCAGCTCATGGATTTCATCTAAAATAATATAATTTGTGTTTCGAAAATGAACAAAAGGTCTTATGGGTTTGGAACGACAGGAGGGAGAGTAATCAATAACAGAATGTTCATTTTTGGGTGAACTATCCCTTTAAATATTTGAAAGTGAATAACCTTCAGTATAAATGTAAAAAAACATTGATCTCAAAACCTACACCCAATTTTTCATACCTGCAACTTCAAATTCATCTGGCAACTCTCGGGCCAGCTTCTCATTTGCAATGTCATTCAGAGGACCCAAAATGACGATAGGCCGTTTGAAATTGGCTGCAAATTAACAAATATACAAATGTTACAACCATGTTCCGACTCGGAAATAGTGGTCTTTTTAAAAAATAAAACGCACTAACCCTCTCTCAGAACGACTTTCTCATATGCTGGAAATTTGCCTTGAATCGTTAACTGTAGCAGGTCATCGCGGGTTCTTCTGACGTTCTTTTTGGCCCCTCTGAGACCCCGTAGCTTCCAGAATTCAGCTCTGGGGCCGGAGGCCTGGCGTTCAGCTGCACTAATTCTCTGTGCCTGTTCTAAATTCGCCAAAGTTTCAGCCCTGAGATAGAGAAAGAGAATGAGACAAACAGGAACTTTAATGGAACATACCTAACAAGGCTGAAAACTACTATTAACGTACCTGGTCTGGTTAGGAATGGTGCCTTTGTCCAGCTCATGTAGGTCATTGCCCATGCGCACAGCTAGCCAGGTTCCCAGCTTCCCGCGGTGCATAGTGTCCACCACCCTGAACACCTCGCCTCTGGTGAAGCTCAAGCCAGTGCTGGTCTCAGCCATGTGGTCAAAGTGTGTGCGGATGTAGAAAGAATCACCAAGGCTGGACTTCAAAATCTTCTTGTAGACTAAGATGTCAAGATTATTTCGGATGTGTTATTTGTAACCCATGGTTTAAATGACATTGGGGTAAGTGATAAATGGCTAAATGTTTATTTCAGGGTGGAGAAGCGCTTTAATCATGATAAAGAGACACAAAGGCACTCACTGTCCATTTTGTTCTGAGTCCGGATATCGATACGGTCGCCAGCGCGGACGTTCATGAGATACATAGCTGCTTCCTCTCTGGTGAAGTGACTGAAGTCCACACCATTCACCTACCAAAATAACAGTCTTGAAGAAAGGCGCCACTGAAAGGTTTGATCATGTAGGACATGTACGTGATTCTTTGGTCGTACCTCCAGTATCTGATCACCCTCTTGCATGCCTTGTTTCTGAGCTGGACTGTTGGGCTGGACACCACCAACAAAGATGCCGACATCGTTTCCTCCCACCAACCTCAACCCAACACTGCCCTCCTTCTGAAAGCTGACGTGGTTCTGATCGGAGCTGTACCTTATATAGAGGAAAGCACATGGTTTAAAAAAAATTAAATAAATAAAATTAATAGTTTATTAATAGTTTAATACTATAATGGAAACATATTTAAATTTAATTCACAATATTATTAATAATAACTAGTGCTGTCAAATGATTAATTGCCTTTATTATTCCCATCCAAAATAAAAGTTTTTGTTTACATGTGTGTACTGTGCATATTTATTATGTACATATAAATACACATACAATATACATTTAAAAAAATATTTACATTTACATGCATACATGTATGTTCATATAATTTATACTATTTAGAAATACATTTAACAAAAGTTTCCTTAAAAATACTCATGCATAATAAATATACACAGTACACATATTTTATTTGAACAAAACTTGAATAGTTTGAATGTGATTACTAATAATATTCTAAATTAACTACAAATATATTTACATCATAGTATTTGTTGTATTGTCCTTGATCTGAATTATGCATAAAAAACAACTAATATATGTGTGTGTATATATATATATATATATATATATATATATAAAAACATCATGCTAATATTTGTCAGGCTGTTTTTAATGTATGCTTATGCTAATAATTTAATTAAATATTAAATTAAATATAACAAAAACATGTATTCCCCAATAAATTAATTTAAGCTTATTTAAATGAATTATAAATAGAATAATATTACATATACAAAACAGTTAGCACATTTAGTAAATATAATAAATTAAGTATAAATAATGTCAATAGTACTTTTAATCACTTATTTTGTGCTGTCGTAATAAAAATACAAAACAAGCCTTTTCTTCATGCAAAATCTGAATGATTCTTATTTCCTTTTAATTTTGTGCTGAAATATGACCTTTTTATGTCTTGTCTTTGATCTGCACACAAATAAACATTCATTTCTCACCCCAGGTTTGGTGTTGGCACTGCGTCTGGAGGAATTGAATAAAGTGGCTCCTCGAGAGTTTTGGCTGAGATAAAACAGTTACAATTTAGTCCCAAATAGCCACTCAATCATTCGCAATGCATTATGACAAGTTGTGATACTCACAACTCAACACGGCGTGGTCAGGAACAGACACGTTAGAGCGGAGAGTGCCGTTAGCACGCGGAAAACTGAAGGAAAGAGTCAATATTCACACAGTGAGTCACTATTATCATGTATAATATCTTAATGGATGGCTTAGCAGCAAACAAAGGGGTTTATTGACACCTGTTGTTCTCAACCCTAATGGAAACTGACGCATACCTTTTAGCTATTAGAAGTGTGGATTGTATAAATATAAGTCAGAGGAGGTGTTTGTGACCTGAAATCGCTGTTGTGGCTGGGACTCTCAAATCTCCTGACAGGCGACGGGGCTCTTTCTGATTCAGAGGAGTCTGGTGGACCAACCAAAAGCACAATATATTACAAAGAGGCAAGGATGAAGAAAGTTCGAGAAACACGAAGGCAACAATTCAAACCTTCAGGTGGTGGTCTGACAGGAGCGGCTCTGAGAGAAGAATCCTGTCGGCTGTTGATGACCGGAGCTTGCATTTCAGCTCTGAGACAAAACAATGATGCAAAACTAGATTTCTCACCTTTATATGCAAAAGGATAGCATAAAATAAATAAAAGAGCAGTAGCATCTCTTACCCCGGTCTGCTTCTGGAGTTTTTACTGACTGGAGACTGAGTTCTCGGAGGAGAGTGGTAACTTGCATCGGATTCAGATTCTGAGGGAGCTGATTAAATATGAAAATTAAAAAGCATTATGGGTGATTAGCAATTTGAAGATAATTTAAAATGCAAATTGAACTATTTAAAACCCAAATAAATAGCTAACGACATATTTAACATGATAAAAAAAAAAGATTAATATTGTGTATATAAATATTGTGTAATCCATATGAAAAGGCTACAGTAATTTCCAAGTGACAAGTATTTTCAAGTCATCAAAATTTACAATTTATATGCATGTATTGATAGGATTTCTTTTTAATTACTGTGCAGAACAATTAGAACATTTATTTAAATTTTACTAATAAAAATGAATTTAAATAATACAATTTTAATGCACACGTGAATATTTAATATTTTCTGATATTTCAATATATGCATTAATATTAAGTTTTCCATACTTAAGGTTGAGTAACAACAAAATAAATTGATTTGAAGATGTTTATGTATGCATTTAAATGCAGTTTACAAGTTCTTGGAAATGTATTGTGTACATATTAATGTTTCATGACAATTACCAAATTTATACAGTAATATTCAGAAAATAATCAATAATTTACACATTGCTTTTTTAAATATTTAATATTTACACATCAACATTTAAAAATGTATATATATAGTGGAAAAATAACGTGTAAAATGTGTATGAACACTAAGAATTTACACATTAATATTTAGAAAATTATGCACACATAATTTCTTACATATTTTATATCAATATCTTTTATTTACAGATCAATATTTTGGTTTAAAAGAACAGTTTAAAAGAATTTGGTTTAAAAAGCCTAATTTTAATCAGTATTAAACCTGGCCTATTCAGTTTATGATTGGCTCGTACCTCTCTGTACAGGTGTTGAGGGTTTCGCCCATTTTGGGGGGTCCATTACAGGGACTGACATGACCTCCGGTGTTGCCCTGCAAGAGAAAGAGGGCAGATGGGAGGATGAGAGAAAACACAAGGATTTTTGGGGGGGGTGCTTAATTATGCTCGTCCATAAAGGGAGTGGGAACTAACTTAAAATCATTGATGATCAGGAACAGAGGGAGATATTCACCTCAGGGTTTCTGGGGGTCTCTGTCTCATTGATTGGGATGGGTTATCCATAGCCGTAAGTGATTATATAGTCAAATTTAAGTCCCAAAAATCAATGATTCATAAGGACAAGCAAAAAACACTAAAGTAAGATAATTAGATTCATATCTATAATACTTATTGCACCCCTGAATGTGCAGAATATCAACAATATATGTGTTGTTTACAGAGTTATTTAGATAATGTGGCTGTGTACTTGTTTGTATAAGACTATCTACATCTTATATGAGCCATATATATTTTTTTGTGATATAAAATCAACATACTACAAGAGAAAACTCAGGTTTTTTGGGTGTCTTTTATTTTAAAAGATCACACATATCACATTTCCAGATATCACAATGAAACAACATTACAGGAGTGTGTACAAACAAAATTATGCAAAAAAAAAAGAAGCCAAAAAAAGAAAAAAACTGTTTTCTCATCATGTACTGATGATGCTCGGCTCTACTGAAAGAGCCCGGTGCGAGGCCTCCCTCACGTGTACCTGTATCTATTGCGCAAGTCCTGGTTGCGCTGAGGTCCAGTGCTATCGTCCGATTCGGACTCTGACGCGGCTGTAATGGAAAAGACATGCATGTGAATGCGTTTGGTGCACATTTGAAACTAAACGGGGTGTGTTATGGGGTGAAAATCACCTCTGGGTGGAGGTCTGTAAGGAGACGCCATGCGGCGAGGGAAATCCTGAGACACGTTAATAGAGGAAGACTTCATACCTGGGGGAGGAAGATCAGGAAGCACCCTGGGAAAAGAGATATGAAGACGCAATGAAGACATTTCTACTTCTGTATATCATTGCAATCTTGAGAATTAACAAAGTGCCACATGCATATTTGATATGCATATTAAACCAAACCTGCTCCTTAAGGGCCACTATCTGCAGAGTTTAGCTCAGGGTTGCCAGGTTTTGGCAACAAAATCAGCCCAAATGCTACTTAAAGCTAATCAAGTCACCTTTATTTATATAGCACCTTTAACAGTACAGATTGTGTCAAAGCACTTTACAGTATCAAACAGGAAAACAGTGTCTCAGTGTAAAATGACGAGTATAAATGCTCAATTTTCAGATAGAGGCATTTCACTAGCCCAAAACTAGCATGTCGAGGGGGGTTCCTTGGTAAAAATTGCATTCTGGGGGGTGAAATACACATTTTTGTATGGGCATCCTCTGCTAAAATGTGCATTCCAGTGATTAATATCATGTTATTGTGGTCGCTTCAACCCAGGAAAACCACTTGTTTATCTCTAATTAATTTAAGACACCTAAACGAGGTCTTTAGACTCACTAGAGCAAGTGTTTGGAGCTAAACTCTGTAAGATATTGGCTCTCCTGGAGCAGGATTGGACATTGCTGCGCTAAGCGCAACTTGATGAACATCATCCAGTCTGATAATTGTACTTGAACTGGTTGGCGAACAGGTTTCTCTGTGTCCAATCATACTGGAGATAGACCAGTCTTTTAGACAATACAGTGACTTCTCAAAACTGACAATGTGCTTAAGATGTCATTTGGACTGGATGCTCATGTTGTGGACTCATACTTGTATCTGGAGTGGTTTTCAGGTTTGGGACTCTCACGTCTTGGGGGAGGAGAGGCGCTTCGGTCTGAATCGGACTCGGAAATGGCTGGTCACATAAAACAAATGGTCATTAAGACTGTATCATTGATCAATTTTGTGCATATCATTAACTGAATCATCAGTCATTAATTGCAGAGTTGGTTTATAAGTAATATGGGAAAAATCAGGAATGGTGTGTCTTTTGAGCGCTTTTTGAGGCAGACCTCTGCGAGGCAGAGAGGAAGTGGAGGGGTTCCACTTCTGGGTGACGGGGGAGGCTCGAGGATTTGGCAACGCGGAGATCCCGGAGAGAACCCTGAAACAGACAAAACAAACAAAAATGTGAGCCATGCATCTCACCCAAACTAACAAAAACATGAAAAGACTGGCAAAACAAAATAAACAGAAAAAGTTAAATAAAATAGCAAAAAAAAAAAAACCAGACAGGAACCACCCCTGCAAAACAAAACAAACATCCCAACAGAAAAATAACACTAAAAAACAACAAAACAAAACTAGGAAAAGCAAACAAACCCATACAGAAGAAAACTGCAAAACATAAATAAATTATAAGGCATTAATTAGTCCAGTTTCTTTATGAACAAAACAAACTAACTGCAACATTATATACACAATATGACTATGATGCTGCAGAGTCATAATAGCGCATATACGTTTGGGACCAATAAATTCACATGAAGCCATATTTACTTGTATCTGTCTCTGTTGTCAAGAGTGCCGTGTCTTGATGCTGGGGGTGAGTTACTGCGGTCCGATTCAGACTCTGAGGGAACTGCACAAGAGCCAAAGCATCATTCAGCCACTTACATATACAACAATGGAAAAAGCATTAAGGTCACATGATAATCCGTGATTGTCGTACTGAATTAAATGGATGCGTGTTTAATAAACAATGAGTGCAATGAGTTTTGGTACTAAGACTCACCTCTGCGAGGAGGCACTGATTGAGCGGGTGGTCTTGTGAGTGTAGAGCGCAAAGGAGGCGACTCTCGTGGTTTTGATGCGGGATTGGCACGGTTTCTGCAGATTAACGAGCTCTGTTAGTGCAAAGATCGTTTGACTAAAAGAGACCAAGTCAAAGTTGAGATGTTCACCTGCGAGAACGACGGTCTCTTGGACGGGATGTTCGGGTTGCGGGCAGGTCTGAATCTAGGTCTGAGATTTCTTCAGGCGAGAATGTAAAAGTTAATATTTAAACCCACTTTATTAGAGTGCTGCAGGGATGACGGATTATTGTAGGCCAAAACAAGACATTTTGTAGCATTTCTGGCATCTGATCATTTGAATTCAATGGTGAGCAGGTAAATAAGGTAAATAATGTAATTTGTAAGATTTTTTTTGTAAAAGATTTTTAGATTTTTTACTTTTGTAGGTCAAAGGGCTTATTTTCTGCAACAATTCAAAAGCCAATTGAAAAACAGCAAACCTATGGGTTTTCCAGAGAGGGAACAAAATGTTTCTGTCCAAGCATAAAGGGTTTCTACTTTGCTTTCTATGCCTGGATGTGGATCTCTTTGAATTTTTGCAACAGGATCTACTGTTAATAATCCTATTAAGGGAACCAGGGCGATGCCAGTCGGGTTGGATTACAAAAATACGTCATCATGTCAGCTCTGCATGGCACAGATCGGCTGTGTGCAGTAAAAACATTCCCGCTCACCCTCCAGCTCCGAGCTGCTGTCTTGCCGCCTCTCGTCGGCACTGTTTTGAGGACTGTCCTCCACTTCAGGAATGCTGACTAGGAACTTTCGGTCATCCCTCAACACCAGCATGGTCAATTTACCTCTAGACTTCTCCACCAGGTGCTTGGTCTCCAGCAAGGATAGATTTTCTGTCGTCATGCCGTTAATCTAAACCAGAATGTTCAAAAAGGTTACAAAACATCCACACGCACTGGAACGGTTTCTAAAGAACAAGTTCTTCACCTTTAAAACAAGGTCTCCTTCTTGAAGGCTGCCCTCTTTGGCTGCCAGACCGGTGGGAGTCATGTGTTTGATGAAAATCTGGCTCCCCAACTTCATCCCGTACTCTATACAGAGAGAAACACGTTAAAATCTTCACTGTAAAAAAATGAAAAATGATGATGATACCGTAATAATGATGCTACGGTAAAAACCTGTTAAATGGTTAATTCCTGTAAAATTTACAATTAACCGTAAACTCCCAGAATTCCCTGCATTGCATTTCAAATTTAGTTAGAATTTGATGTTACATGTAATGTTGTTAAATTAATGTTTTTTGTTGCATATTTCAGTTTAATGAGTCTCACCATGATGTGTTACAGCCCCTTCTACATACGTTATTATTAAAAATTCACTTGTGATGGTCTTTGGTTGTTCATCATGTGACTTTTTGGTGGCTATCAGTGCATTTCAAAGGTACAAGACAGATTTAAGTACTTTAATAGGTTGGTATATTAACATTATTTCAGTTAAATTACGGTATTTAACTGTAAATTTAAAGTTACAACGGTAAGTCCTAAAATGTTGTTACCGTATTTTTTTATGGTCAAATTCCGACAACCACAGCTGCCGCTTTTTAACCATAAATTTTACAGAATTTTTTCTTTACAGGGTTCTCACTAATAATCACGCAACGCAAAGCTGTCCCGATTCTGACCGTCTGTGGGCTTTTTCTTGACTAGGGTTGTTCTGATGGGCTTGTCTTGCACGTCCTGATTGGGAAGTCTTTTGAAGCCGGACATTATGGGAAGGTCGTGACCGTTGCGGTCAGGCGTCGCGCTTCGATCTCGTCGGTTACGGTTGGTGTCTGTGTTGCGCAAAGTCCTCTTCTGTGTCATATCATCGTCTAGTATGTTTGATTTTGAGTCAGAACGAGTAGGTCTGTTGCTCGCAGGGATCTGAATCGTACGTGGCCTCTTCACAGTCTACAAAAAGGAATGAACAAATTTTATATCAGTGTTGATTTTATGTATGTTTTACTGAAATATTCATCTCTGGCAATGCTTTCACTTACAATGTTTGCAGTTTTCCCGCAGCTCCTCAGATTTTGAATGGTGTAAAGTGAGGTGACGTTTTCCATCGAAACGCCATTCACCATAGCTATCTGATCCCGTGTCCTGTGGGCAATAAATCACGTGGGTCTCTATCACAAAAATAATCTGCCAAATATGTTTGAGTTGGTTTTTCCGTCTTGTACACAAACATGACAGGTTGGACAGGATTATTCAGGATGTGTGAGAGGAAGACATGTACTCACTGAAGACGACCCATGGCAGGGCCGCTGGGAAGAACGTCAGAAACCACCACCGCTGTGTCCCCATTTACAGGCTTGTCAAGCCCACCTGAGACCGCAAACCCAAAGCCCACCTTGGCATCCTGTGAACGAGGGAATAAACTAAGTAATGAACGATCAAACAAACAAAAAAAGAATGAAAGAAATAAGAAATTGAAAAAGCTGAAGAACAAATGAAAAGAAAGAATAAGAGAAGCAAGAATGAAATGACAAAAGAAAGAAAGAAAGAACTAAAAGAAAAAAAAGAACTAAAAAAGAACGAAAGAATGAGAGAATCCAAGAAACTGAATGAAATGAACAAAAGAAAGAAATCAAATAAATTAAAGAAAGAAAAAAAACAACAACAAAAAAACAATGAAATTACAAAAAAAACGCTTGAAAGAAAAATCAAATAAATGAAAGAAAAAGATTTAAAAGAGTTAAAAAAATTAACTAAATAAAAAAATAAAGAATGAGAGAAGCAAAGTAACAAAAGAAAAGAGAAAGAAAGAAAATAAGAAAAAAGATCAAATAAATTAAAGAAAAACAAAAACAGAACAGAAAGAAACAAAAATGAATGAAATAAAACAACATTAAAAAAAACAAAAAACAACGAAGGTGAAGAAAAACAAATTTCTAAAATATTTAAAAACAAATTAAACTAAATGTGCAAATAAAAGAAACAACAACCACAGAGAACAAATAAACAGAACAAACAAAAATTATGAATGAAGAAATAAAGAAAGGGAAAAAGAAAAATCAAATGGATGAATAAAGTAATTTAAAAAGACAAGCAATAAAAAAAAAATAAAAAAAACAAAAAAAAACAACAACAGCTGAATGAAAGGCCCTTCTTTCAATACAGAAACGCACCACATGACCCCAAACTTCACATTCCAAAATTCCGGGCGTGTCCCAGTGACAGGTGGAAACAACTCTTTTGACAATCTTGGTCTCGCAATCACTCACTAAACTTTTCCGTCTCGACTTTCAATTGTTCGGGAAACTGTACACCTGGTGTCACGTTCTCAGACACACCTGTGCAGAGCTCGATAAAGGTGTGGCTAAAGCGAATTAAACCCTCAATTCGCAACTTACTTTCGATAACGTGACCGTGTGCTGCTCCCATATCGTCATCTCCTCCATGTCTGCTTTCTGAAACGAGAAAGAAACAAAGGCTACATTACATACCTGCGACCCAAAGCCAACAACAAACAAACAGACATCGTTTACAAAAGCTACCAAACAAAGATCTGTTCGGCTGAAGAGCACCAGTTTTTGAGGGCCTCACTTCTTTTTGAAGGACCAGCGCTCGGCTGTTGTTTGTCAGCTCGGCCGAGCATGAGAAGGAATGGCTCTAGCTGAGCATGCTCCCTCCTGCTGAATTCCTGCCGTACAGGTATGAGGGGGCGGAGCTAGAGCATGACATCAGCGATACCTGACACTGCTTCACCAACGGCTCACCAAACCAACAGCTAAAATCACTGGCATGCCAACACATGATATTACTACTACTACTAGTTATTACTAACTCTAACTAGTCATTATATAGTACTATATCCTTTACTAATATTCATGTTTAGTGCGGATGATGCAAGTTTGTTTCTTTATTGTAAATAATGGATAATGAATGCTATCTGCTGAATATTAATACGTAACATTTGGTTGTTTAACGTGTCCTCAAACAGAGACCTGCAATCGCCGTGACATACTTTGAGAGTGATTTCTATTGGACTATAGAGAATTCCTGGAATGCTTCCCATGTTTTTATTGGCCGCTGTTGGCAGGCAAAGGTCAGCGAGAGTCTCTGTTCACAAAGCTGATCAACCATAGCAACATCTACAAACACCCCTCATTTATTCATACCAAAATCTAGCTGTGACACTGGGAGTGTGCCCTAAAAAAATTAAGACATTTGATATCAATTCATGAGCATACATTTATACATATTTTATTAAACTATTATGTAAAAATACTTTTGTTCACTAATGAGGCATTAAAGGGATAGTTAATAAAAACGACTGTCCATTATTTAACTGAATTTATTCAGATGAATGCAGCTGGAATTATATTAAAAATGCCATGGCTCTTTCAAGCTCTGTAATGAAAGTGAATGGGTGTTTAGATTTTGAATTCCAAAAAAACTGTCACAAAAAGCGCTCCACATGGTAAAATATGAATATTTAAAACTTCACCAAACCATTCACGACCATTATAAAGCTCGGAAGAGCCGGGACATTTTTAAGGATATTACTCTTTACTGTATTCATCTGAAAGAAGAAAGTCATATACAGCTCAAATGTAGCTTTGTAATCTCTTTCTAAATATATTCACATAGAAAACAGTTATTTTCAAACATAATAATATTTCACAATGTTACTTCTTTTACTGTTGATCGAATTAATGCAGCTTTGGTGAACTTCTGTCAAAAACATAAAAAACCCAACATTTTGAACACACACACACACACGCTTGTTTTGCTATCTTAGTGAGGACATTACATAGACTTCCACTGATTTGATATCAGGTGAATGATATTTTCTAACCCCCAACCCTTCATAGAAACATGTGCATGACACTAGATCTACAGAAAATTGACTTTTGACTGATTTATAAACCTTTTTATCTAGTGAGGACCAAATGTCCTCACTAGTGGGTTGTTTTCTTCTTTAACTATATAAGTGAGGACATTTGGTCCCTCACAAGTACACACACACACACACTTGCATTTGTGGTTTACGGGGACTCTTCATAGGCGTAATGGTTTTTATACTGTACAGACTGTATGTGGTATTGTCCTACACTGACCCTAAACCTAAACCTAACCCTTACAGGAAACTGAGTACCGTTTTTGAAGTTCATCAAACACTGTTTAGTATGTTTACTAAGCCTTTTGTTTTACGGGGACACAGGACGTGTCCTCATAAACCATGTTTACATAGTAGTACCCATGTCATTATACACATTTGTGTCCTCGTAAACCACAAATTCAAACACACACACATATACATATTATATTATTATTATATTATCTACACATACATATACAGTTTTTATGCAAAAGTTTGGGCACCCCTTGCAGCATCTGTGAAAAATGGATTAAGAGCTAGGGGGAGAAAACTTTTACATTTGAAGATCAAGGTAAATTGTAGTTAATTTGTCTTCCAGAAACATGCAAGTATCTGTTGCTTCCAAAAGGCAGTACTATATGATAAAAAAAAAGAAAAATTTGAACATATTAATCCTGGCTCTCAATGCATCTTGTTTCCTTCTGGAGCATCTGTGAATGCTAGAACCTTTATTAATAGTTGTGTTTGAGTCCCTAAACTGTCCTCAGTGCGAAAAGATGCATCACAAAATCCTACAGTCACTGCTGGAAAGGGTTCAAATGTGCAAAAGATGCTGGAAAATGGAAGAATCTGCAGGACCTGGAGGCTTTGTCTGAAGAACGGTGCTCAGTTTAACTGTTCAGAACAAACAAGGGACTCATAAACAACCGTCACAAAACAAAACAAGCAGTCTTAGATCATCCAGGTAACCACACACAGTATTAAGAACCAAGGGTTCACAAACTTTTGAGGGGGGGTAATAATTTTTTGCATTTTTTTTTGTCTTGTGGACTATATGTAAACATCTTGTGTAAAACATCTGACTACATTACTTTGAAATTGCATAGATTTCTGATAAGATATGAAATGACTATAACTGCTGTTGATGACAGCAACGTTAGTCATAAAGGAAGTGGCTCACAGTGAGGAGAGCAGGGATGCAAATATCACAAGTACTCTTTTCTAGGAAACTCCCTTCATGAAATGTGTTAGACTCGTAACAGTCCGGTGTTCCTACACCTGTTCTGACATCCCACTGCGTCTCTCTGCGCTGTAGTGTACGACAATATAAAACACATCACTGCACAAAGCCTTACAGACACAAAGCTAATGGGTCACCAGACTCCATTCATTCACGTGAACTAGCATAAACCTAACCAGCTCGATCCTCGTATCACACAGACTTTTATTAAGAGCTTTTGTCATTTAAGAGATTAACCAGCCCCTATTCATTATATTGAAAAGAGCAGCCAGGACATTCCTCAAAATATCTTCTTTTTTGCTTTACGGAAAAATATGAGGGTGAATAAATGTTCACAGGAATGTCAGTTTAAATGTCATAGCTAAGTCACATGATAGCGTACAGTAATAAAATTGTACAACGTTTAGTAAAAAAATAAATGCGCAAGCATCTAGAAAATGACTTAAATCCCAACCTTGCCCATGAGCGAGGCACATGACTTCTGCAATTAGTGCATAACAAATAAGTGCACTATTAGCCAATTTATCATGCACAATCTGTACATAATTAAGGCTATTTTACTCTTCCGTAACCCTGTAACAGTAACAAAAGTAACAAGTACAACAGGTGCAAGTCAGTATTTACAGTCCCGTCTGTGTAAAGCTGTCATTACACAGCTCAGGTGACACATGTTTAGTAAACAACTAATACTTACCGTCCCTTTAAATCTCACTTCCATTTCCAGAGCTAAACGAGCTTGTCTACCTTATTAGTGTAGTGAAAGAAGTATCGGGATCAGTATGGCATCTCCATTTTTGATGATGCACCTGACAAGCGGTTCACTTCCTGTAGTCCACAGGAAATGTGAACACACACGGTTAACGAAGACAAAAACAAACCCCACCTGAGCCCAAGCAACGCTCCACCCACTAGTTCAATAAATCCTTTGGAGCTTGTTGATATTTACTGTCCCTTGAGGAATTAAGGAAGAACTGGGATCTCTAGGTGGGATAATGCCACCTTATGAAGACGAGTGATGGACAGAATGGTTTACTTAAGGTTTCATAATTCAGGCATTGAAAACCACAAACGTTTTGGGACTAAGACAACACTACAGCAGCTTTTCCTCTGATAACAAGCCGTGGAGTTTCTAAAGGAAGCCGAGGAGGTTTCGCTGATAATCATTACCCCGGTCTGTTAATGTTTAATCTGCACACTGGCCTAGTGAAGGTTTCTGCATATATTGGGCTCGAGGAAGCAGAACACGAAGATCAACGCTTACTATGTGGGTCAGCCACAATCAGTGTATCAATTATATAACGTTACAGCATTAGGTTTTATTTTATATTTCCAGTTTTTGTTTTTAGTTTTAGTAATTTGGTTATGTGCTTGTGTCATACTTTTTCACTATTTCTATATAACTTTAATACAATTTTTTTTTTCAGTTATAGTATTTATTTCAGTAAGTTGCCAAAGCAAAATGTCTAATTTCAAATTATTATTATTTTATTTTTTATTTTATATTATGTCAACTTTATTTCAATCAGCAAAAACCTAAAATAAATTTAAATTAATTAACAATAATAACACTGTCCACAATAAAAAAAGGACAATTCTGAAAGGTAGTATTTGTATTACTTTTGGCTTTATATAGTTTACTAAACCTTATTGTCCTTTTCAACAAATATAAAAACATATTTTCCTCAAACTGTGACAACATGTGAGCGTACAAAACCATTATTTATTTATTTAATTTTTTTTTTTTTTTTTTTACAAAATAACAAAAATATATTTCATGGTAAAAAGTTAAATTTTTATTTCATACAAAAAATAAAAAAATGAACGTGTATTCTAAAATTATAGTAATGTACACCACGGATGTAAATTATTTAAGACAAAAAAAAAAAAAAAAAAGAGAGCATTAAGTGGTCCTCCACTAATTTTTTTCTGTGCAACCTAAAAGAAAACCATTCAGGTCATGAGGGTGAGTAAATGATGACAGAAGTCTCCTTTTTAAGGTGAATCATCTCTTTAAGTCATCTATATCTAGCAAACACACAAACAACAACCACTCAGAACACCTTAGCAACAGGCACAATGTTAACTACCACTGGATCACAGCTGGATTTCCCACTGGATGAAGCGGGCGTTTATGTAGATACATAAAAATAAATTTAGGAAGTGTCCAAATCTAAGCACACTTTTTCCAAAAACCCAAGTGTGGTCATCTTACTGGAATCATTTCACACCCTCAGGCCAAAAGTCCTGACAGGAAATGTAGGAGTAATGTACAAATGTCAGATGTTGTCGTTTTAAGGTGTTCCCCCTCAAACAGTGTCTGGAAACACTTTCATAAGAGGCCATAGGTTTCTGGTGGTCCAGCCCAGTTCTTCACAACTATCACAGCAGAAAGCATGACAGATATTTCTACACACCCTGCCAACAGGGAACAATCCCAGGACTTTGAGTAGGCCTGGAAAAGCTCCCACAAAGTCAAGAATGAACATTAATAATAGGTCTTTAATAACTTTGCAAAACCATAAGTAACTTCATGCTCGCTCTAAGGAACGCAGATCCAAGACAATTTTAAAAACGTTTAATATCTTGAACATTCAGATAACTTAATGGCAGTGTTGTTAAAACGTTTTTTCTGTTGTTAGTAGGTCGACATCAACACACCTCATTTCCAGAGTGTAAGAACTCATACTAACCAAGTAAAAACACGCTGTTCAAAACTCGTGTAAGTTATCTTTGGCTCAGCGTGAATAGCATCACTGAAGAGAAATGTGGATATATGGGAAAGCTGTTTCTCGAAACTAGTGAAACTACAAAGCACGTATTGACTCAAATGAGTGGCAGAACCAGTAGAGCAAGATTAGGCGGAGTTTACTGCAGCACGGTTTCAAACATTGGTCTCATTTCTGCGAATCGGTTCTTTCGAACAGAACGTCAAGGAACCGATTAAAGTACCTCCTCACGCGAACGCGCTACACATTATTGCTGATAAACTTACTTGTCGACTTATTAGTCATGTTCTTGGTTCACTTTTGTTTATAGGTTCATTAGTAATCAGAAAATGAGCAAGAGAAGTGCTACAAACGGTTCTCTGTTCGGTTGTTAAATGAACAAGAATCACTATTCAGTACGATAATTCATTTCAAACGATTCGTACAGACAGGATTTGTGAGCTGGCTTGCTTTACTTATTTTATTTTTTAGATGAACTAAATTAACAGACATTCGCATTTAGTTGTCAATGAGTGCCGCGACGTATAAAAACGTACAAAAAATATTTTTTTCTTATGAATTATATTGAAGTGCATCAACATTATTCACATTAGCCGTCAACAAATATGAACTTTCATAAACGTTATAATTAAAAAAAAAACTGTAGGAGCAGAATTAAGGAAGCATTGAGTAATGGTGTCTTTGCGCTAAACAATCTGGCAACACATAACTTTACTAGAAAGTCAACCTAGAATCATGTACAAACTAACATATGATCTAAACTACGAGCGGTAAATTAAGAGACCACACGAAGTAGGTTATACATAATATGACCAATTATTTACTATTTCGACGTAATTTCCAGCTTTCATTTCAGCCAAATGTGAAACATGACTCAGGCCAACACAATCGATAAACACAACAAAGAGCAGAAAAGAAAAACACTCGACTCACCTTTGTATGTGTCCGCTTTAAAAACTAATACTAAAATTCCCAGATAATTCCGTACTGAAGGCCTTACAGGGCCTGACACCTGCAGTTTTCTGATAAGGTTTCGTTATATTCCCCAGCATCTATCGATACAGCACCTGATAGTGTACCTGTAAGCAGGGGGAGGGGTTTAATACAGGTGGGTTGGGCAGTTTCGTCATGAAGCTAGTTTCTATACCAAACACAGCAGCTTTTTGATCATATTTTCCATTATATCCCACCATTTAACTGTGGAATGTATAGTGTCGTAATAAAATAGGCTAACTTACAGAGTACTTTAAGTCTTTCTGTTAAAATAAGACAAGTTTAAATTGTTTTTATAATAATATCTACTGTGCTATAATTATTATTTTTTCCCCCACTGTCTAAAAATATTTTTTGATATATGCTAAAATATGTTTTTCACTATTTAGTGTAAAATAGCTCTTTTTCCTTACGCTAGCGCCCTCATCCGGAAAGCGCGCTACTCACACTGTGTTGCCAAGTTAAGGGTTTTCCCGTGGGTTGTTTTTCATGTCTGCGAGTCGAAGCAAACCAAATAACGTGACACTAAGCGCCTGTAATGGGAATTTTACAGGGGGCAACTCCACAAACCAACCAACCAAACAAACAAACCCTCATGAGACAAACCCTCGACTGGACAATCTTTGGAATAGCAATTAGGCGGGGTTTGTTGTCTAAATCTGGCAACCCTGCGCCTGAAGTGCGTTAGCTGCTGCTGGTAGTTGTCTGTCCCTCAACTAAACATGATTCCAAACCAAAATGAAAGATACTTTAAAATAATATGAAGAATACATATTACGCAAAATTTCAGGCTACCAGTGCTTTGTTGTGCCACTGCATTTGCAAGTTTACATTTTCAAACAGGAACGAATAAACTTAACTTAGTGGTCTATGGTGTTAAGTGTAATCAAAATGGTATGCAATTTTACATACATGCATACATTTACAAAAGTTATGGTGTTATCATGTTTCTTGACATTGGTACCAAAAATACGATATTATGATAATAATAAAGTATTATTTGAAGAAGTACCTTTAAGATCTATAGTTGTTAACCAGAGGACAAGTGACCGCTAGGGGGCCTTATTAAACCTCAGATGTCTTCTAAAATTTGTATATTCAAATACATTTATACTCAAACATTCAAAGCCACTAACTGGTTCAATGCACAAACCTACATATTAATACACTTATAGGGCCGGTTCCCCCGATAGGAATTAGTTTAAGCCAGGACTAGACCTTTGCTAATTTAGGACATTTAAGAGTTTTTAGAAACACGTCTTACAAAAATGCATTATCTGTGAGCATTTTAAGACCAGACAATGGCAATGATGTATTTTAAGATATCTCAGCGCAAGCCTTTTCCAGTTTAGACAGCTCTTAACATTTAGTTTAATCTAGGACTAGTCTTGAACCCTGTTCGGGAAACCAGTCCATAGAGAATTAAAACATACAAAATAAAATGATTGATTTAGACCGATTATCATTTATTTTTTTCCTTTAGATGTTGTCATCCGTAAACTACAATTTTTGTATTTGCAACACATAACAATGCAACAGCAATTCACCACAAATAATCGCACACCAAACTCTGTAATCTGAACATTTTATTTTTTGGCTTTGTTAACAACAAAGTTTGTAATATGTTCTATTCTTTCGATACAAGTAGAAAACAATTTCTTTAAGAAACAGTCGAAAGGCACAATTTGTTTTTTTTGTTTGTTTGTTTTTTTTTACAATATATACAATTGGATCTAAATTATAAATAGGCCTATAGAAAATGACAAAAGAATAAGAACACAGAAATAAAAAGGATCAAGGTACATATAGTCAGTAGCATGTTTTTCTTTTCATAGCAATAAATTACGTAAATGCCATATTGATATAAAAGCGGAGCCAATGAATCGAGATGTTTACAGTATTGAACATTCCCACGAAGGGCTATGAGCAAACAAACATGGATCAGAAACTCATTTATGCCATTTTAGTGCAAATCATACACAGAGCAAGTCAAAACAAGTTTGAAACAGGTTCATTTGACTTTGTCCTAGTTTCATGGCCTCTTCGTATAGTGCTATCGTTGTACAAGACGCTTTGTTAAAACGCATAACAGAAAATTAAATATCTTTTAATCTTTATGGGGAGGCACTAAATGGATACACTGGATGTGATGCACTAAACTAATATGGAACAATGTAACATTTCACATAAAAATGTTCAAGTGCAAATGTGGCAGAAACAAATTTCCCTTAATGAAACGAATAAAATAAAACTGTGCAGCGAATATGCAATAATGGCTAAATAAATAATATATCATATGTGTCATCGACAGGATTTTACACACAAGACAAACCTTAATATTTAGGCAGACATTAAACATTTGGATACATTTTATCGGATTTAAATAAAAACAAAAACTTTAAATCGGACATAAATTTCATCCTGAGATAGGGAGTGGTTTTAACACCATGAACTGTTTGAGCCAAGTGGATATTTGGGTTTCAGTTCAATATTAATATCTGGCTATTGCTGTGAAAAACCAATAAGAATGTATCAATTGCATAAAGATAGTAAGAAACAAAATATTCAACCACCCAGTGCAGCAGAGCAATGTCAATGTTTGCTGCTTTGTTTGCTGTCTGCACTACAAATATCATAGTATCGACCAAACAAAACATCCAAAAAATTACAAAGAATTAAAAATCTAAAACATGTCCCTTTAAAATTAAATAAGAATAATCAAGTAATTGTTATACATATTTTAAACTTCTATTAAATAAGGGCTAAAATTCAACTAGACTGTACCAGGGATGCATTTCAAACAAATCTGATCTTTTTGTTTGTTTATCTGCACTGGATTGTGAAGGAGAAAGGACTTTTTTTTTTAGTTGCCAGG
Organism: Enteromius radiatus; assembly: GCA_032357445.1. Classification (NCBI taxonomy): domain Eukaryota; kingdom Metazoa; phylum Chordata; class Actinopteri; order Cypriniformes; family Cyprinidae; genus Enteromius; species Enteromius radiatus. Next base: position 6,550,759 of record JAUCMS010000049.1, read on the forward strand.
TCACAACGACAATATTAATAAGGGGTCAATCAATCAGCTACTAGATAGTTACCGTTCTGTCTGGTTATGTTTCGAGACGGAGGACAGCAGGACAGACTGTTATAGAGAAACAGCTGCACAGGTAAGTGATTTGTAGGTAGTTACGCTCTCCTACTAGCACACCGTTTCAAATAAATAGGTTACAAACATCTGCACGTAAACGGTACAGGAGTATGTGTTTTACATCTACATTCCACTGTATGTTCCGAAGGCACATTTCGACAGTAGCCTGTTCTCTTGCTCCTCAGGAAAAGTGTTGTGTCTAACAGAAGTTCGGCATGGAAATGTAAAGCTGATGATTGTTCGAGCAGTACGTCTTGCATATGTGAGGCTTGTACAACTTCAGCTAGGCCCAACGTGGAATGTGTGGCCACCAAAAATGATACTACAGGAAGAAAAAAACTTGAGGTACCATTTGGGGTTCCTTTTGGTCGGCACATTGGTAGAATGCTTCTGGAGAACCTCTAGGCACCCTTTCAAATGGAAAGAGGTACAGCCAGTTTCTTTCTTTAGTGAAAGGCATTTAAAATATATGTCAAAGAACATTCGAGGCACCTTCAAAGGTGCCTGGAGCTTCCCCCAGAGGGTTCCTCTAATTAGGAACCAAAATGGTACCTCAAGTGTCTTTTCACTCCTGCATGCTCCACCTTGAGCAAAATATAGTCTACGGTGTGGTAGCCGAACTCTTTTTGGTAAAGCAATGCTCTTTGAAGCCCCAGTGTATAGAATTCAGGATGTTGACTATCCTGAAGTGAAGGCCAACGCCAAACTTCATCCCGTCTTCTGAAGCAGAATCGCATGCTTTGTGGAACCGAGGCCAGTGGCGGAGAAGGACGCCGGCAGTGGTCAAACTACAGCCCTGAGTGTGTGCGTGTTTACAGGAGAGTCCGGCTGGAGAGGTCTCACTCGGGTTGTTGGTACTTAATAACGGACTGGCGTTGTTCTGCTCCACCTTGCAGCATGCTGTTCAACACCTCTCGTACGTTTATGATGGCTTCGGAGCTGCAGCGGTTGTTGGGAAGCGGGAGCATCTGCTGGTCTGTTGGGGGGAGAGATAAGTGCGATGAGGAAGATGGTGTGAGCGAGGGAGTGAAATTGGACAAGGAAGAAGAGAAGGAGTTTGAGAAGACCACGGGTACCGTTGTAGGTGCATCTGAGGAGGAAGAGGCAGGCATAGTCTGACTAGAAGGTGTTATAAGTGAGTTCAAGGACTGTAATATGTCGAATAGTTCACTCTCCCGAACTCTACTGCTTTCCTGGATACCCTCGCTCTCCTGCTGCGGCTGCTCTTGGATAAACTCTTCTAGGCTGAATTCATCCACTGTAGGGTCGGGTTGCCTGCAGAGGTTGTCCACACCCAGGTCTGCTTGGGAGGAGAACGAGGCATTGGGAACCGTCAAGTCCAGGATTTCCTCCAAAGGGGTTTTAATGGAAGCGAATGAGGAGAAGGGCATGTATGGGGTGGGCAAACCGGCCAGGTTGGGAGTCGGCAAAGAGGTGTACAAATTCGGGGTGAAAAACTGACTCTGTGCCAGCAGCCTCTGTTGCTCCTCGGCCTGCCGCTGCTCCAGAGCTTGCTGCTCCTTCTCTCGACGACGCTGCTTCACCTCTGCATCCATCCTCGCCAACTCCTGACACACCTTTGACACGCAGTTCTCTGGGATCTTAATACCTAGGAGAAAAAAAAGATAATCTGTTTCAAGATAACAGAACCTTTTGGATAACAGAACGATCAGAGCATTCAAGGGGAAGGGTTATCAGGTCGACTGACCAACTTGTTTGCTGCTGTCCTTGGTCTTGAGGCGGACAATCTGGAGGATGCTGGAGCTGGTGATGTCAGCGACCACATCAGACACACGCTTCCAAACGCGGAGGAGAGCGCCACACAACATGTGATACTGACGCAATCGAGTGCCCATTAAGCACTCATGACCCTCCTCAACCTTTTTGCATCTCCCGTTCCTGCAGGACACATGGGTACAATGTTAGAACCTCCGGGCTCAGTTTGGCCAAGTAGTACCAAGACCGCAAGGTCTCATTTCTCACCAGTTAGCATGGCTGCATTTCCTGAAGGAGAACGTGAACTGGTTTTCCCAGCTATCCTGTGCCTCCTCCGGAGTGACCTGAAGCAAGGACAGAAAACGTCACTTAAAGTCACTGTAATGCTCACTAGATGGCAGCAGAGGCGTTTTAGGAAGGACTCCTTTGCTCTGATAAGTACACACCTTGCGGTATTTTTGTCGGAGAATCTCGAGGCTTTCCGCTTGGGCCTGCTTGCCGATGTTTGGTTTGTAGAGGATCATGTTGTGCTCCTGGCCTTGCACAGCTAGCAGCACGCATGGATAGTTGCCTCTCAGCTGCAAACGAGACAGGCACAAACATGTTCAACTGCGGAAGAGCTCTAATGACACATGAACTCTCCTTTACCCCTGAAGAGAAAGGTTCTTCCAAGGAAGCATCTTTCCTGTGTCACTAAAAGGAAACTACATGCAAATGTGTCCGTTTTTGCTCACATACTCACTTTATGGGATAAATAGAAGCCTTCATCCGGGTTGCTGAGAGTTTGGGCCTTTTGGTGAGCCTCCGACCATGGCATACCTCGATCTACACTTATCTGTTCAACAAAACAAACAGAGATAATGTCCGTCAGACATGTCCACAATGCTACTGTCCTGGCTATCCCAAATTTATGCGAAGAGAAAGGTTTATTCTCGGTCAAAGGAACGGCCGTTAAACCAGTTCTCATTGCATAAGCTCTCAAAATAAACATTGCTCTCAGTGGAAGAGATGATTAGCGTGTTTTGTAGTGTGTGTCACGCATGAAACTCGTGTGCCTTAGGCATGTTTTCTAAGCTCAACCATTCAAGAGCTGATTTATATAAGTATACACCATGTGTATCTTTCAGAAATACTGACCTTGTAAAGGATAACTTGACCATCTTGAGGATTTCCCGCCGTTAGAAACTTCTCCTGTGTTTCTTCATAAATCTGATCATTGCCTGGTGCCAGATCTGAGAGAAAGCGGATACTTGGTTTCACCTAAGCAGATCAATCCAACTTAAAAGTACCATACCAAGAGAAGAAGTGCTTCTTACCCAGTATTCCCATATCGTATTTGCCGTCTTTCTTGTCCTTTTCGATCAAGTAGTCGAAATTGTCCGTGAAGTACTGGAAGAGGGAGTTCTGCTTGTGCACCTCCAGGCCCAGTATCCGGTTGAGGAACTTGGTGATATTGCAGTCTAAAACAACGAGGAGTCGCATGATGTGGTGATATATATGTGTATGCTTGTGATTAGCATGTGAGGAAATGTGTCAGGTATGTACAAAACAAATGCAATGCCTTACCTTTTTCAGTGTTGATGCCCAAGCGTGACTGACTGCATAGCATGCCTACGTCCATCATACCGTGCTTCATGTCTAAGATTACAAGGCATTGGTGAAATCATGGTTCTGTCTGATCCACATCTTAACAGAGTGATGCACAAAACTTGTTTACCTTTGAAGAACATGGCATCACCACCAGGATAGTCCTTTGGAGGCTGTACCTTGCTTTCGATCTGACCAAGAATGGCTTTGGTTACCTTATCTAGAGCTTTGGTGCCATACTAAGAGGAACAGCCAAAACAGACCACGGGTTATTTCTTGATTTATCAGAGTATTTTTTTAGCAGTGTTCTATGTCAGTTACTCACTTTATTTTCAAAGTTATACTTGCTAAGGTCTCTAGACTCTGTGGCCCTCCTGTCACCATGAGTCAGGGCTCCCTGTGAAAAGCAAACACGTCAGTTAGAAATGTCAGGAACTAAACACAAGGTTTTAAGTATGTGAGAAGTACAGAGGGGAAGTGGAGTGAAGTTGATTTTTTAAAGTGGTAGCGCCTGCATTTTCTCTAGACCTAATATTGTTCCAACACATTAATGACCTGTAATTTTATGAATTCACAATGTGAAACACAATAGTGCAGTCAGAACTAAAGAAAGATTTGGTAAAACACAGGGTTAAAAGAACTTTGCTTAAAATAAATGAGAAAAAAAAATCTCATATTTGGTACACATGCTATCTTTCAAAAGTTTGGGATCAGAGCAATTTTTAATGTTTCTAGTTTCTTATGCTTATCAAGGCTGCATTTAATTGATCAAAATACAGAAAAAATCTTGCAATAAGGTCTTACAGCATGAAATAACACACTTCAACGTATAATTTATTTCTGTGATGCAAAGCTGAATTTTCATCAGTCATTACTCCAGTCTAAAGTGTCACATGATCTTTCAGAATTCATTCTTACATGCTGATTTATTATGAAAATAATCAATATTAGCAACAGTTGTGCTGCAATATTTGTTGGCACTTGTGATACTTTTATTCAAAATATAAATATTTTCTAACAATATAAGTCTTTGCCATCCCTTTTTATCAATTGAACACATCCTTGCTGAATAAAAGTATACATTTATATATATATAAAAAAAAAAAGAATACAAACTTGAAATAAGTTAATAAATGCTGTTCTTTTTAACTTTTTCTTCATCAAAGAATCCTAAAAAAAAAAGTATCAGACGTTCCCAAAAAAATATTAAGCAGTACAACAGTTTATAGCACTGGTAATAATTCAGCATTTTTGAATAATTTCTGAAGGATCATGTGACACTGAAGACTGGATTAATGATGCTGAAAATTCAGCTTTGCATCGCAGAAATGAATTACATTTTAATGTATATTAAAATAGAAACATTTTATTTTAAATCATAATAATACTTCACAATATAAAATTATTTTTGATCAAATAAATGTAACCTTGATGAGCCTCCTTTAAAAAACATTAACAATCGTTCAGATCCCAAACATTTGAATGGTGGTGTATATATTAGTAATTAGTTTTTACATTACTAAGAAATGCAAACCAGCTAAGAGTAAAAATGTCAGGGACGCACCAGACTCTCCAGCCTCTTAGCCACGATGGATGCAAATCGTCGCTCGCCTGCCAGTTCGGAGATCAGGAAGATGTACTCCGGTGCCGTGACCTGATTGGAACGATGAGTGCGACCTGAAGAACAGAAAGTGTTGTCAGCTAGTCGCTGTGTTGCAGTGACACTCTTTATGGGAAGCAAGCTTTGATGACAGAAGTTGTGGCTGGGTGATGCAGGTGGAATTAGTGACGCTGTGTTTGACAGTCTAACCACTTGTGATCTAGCCTGGAGCTGGTCGACTGTCCCACTTAATGTAGATAAATAACTAGTGCATGGCCTCAAACTTAATAGGTAGACATGAGGTAATGCTGCCTACTCACCGAACTGCTGTATGGCCCGGTCTGCACTCCAAGGCAGCTCCAGGGTCATGTGAACCCTGCGACGCTGATTCTTCACCCTTCTGTCAGCCTGAAGTGAGATCCCAGAACTGGCCGCTTCTGATATTATGGCTACCAACTGAAGGGAGTACAGTAAAGTTTTTAGGTTTGGATGCATCAAAAGAATCATAAAAGAATAGTTGGGAGATTTCCTTTCTGAAATCTACCTTCTCTCCATTCATGAAGCGATCTTTCTCTTTGATGTTGATTTGGTCGATAGTGTAGCTCTGCTCAGCGCGGGACTCGTAACGGATGCTGCCGTCCGGTCGACGCACCACTCGGCCTTTACGTCCAGTCATCTAGCCACACACACAAAAGAATGTTTAGCGCTCATTCACAACCTTGGTACATAGGTGTAGCTATGTATAGGAATATATGAATGCATAAATAATGACCTCTGATACTTGTTCTGGACCTCCAAACTGATCAATGAGCTCATCCAGTGTGTTAAGAGGTAGTTCTTTTCCCAGCTCGGCGATCTTGTTGAGAAGCCCTTGTTTCTTCTCCTCTATCCGTGCTAATGAAGGATGAAAGCGAATATCAATTGCTTTTGCCTTACTACAAAAGTGCTGCAAGTGAAAATCACCAGGATGTGGGGCCTAATTTCATACTTAAATGTTATCAATATTCAAATTTAAAATAAAAAAAGGGGGGAAAAAATCTCCTGGGGCCAGGTGAGGGCACATAGAGCAAAATATTACTAATGCACGTATCTTTTGTAAGCAAAAACATAACTTTGAAAAATCTTTGAAAAAAGGACCGAAAACCAATCACAATGAGTACGTTTTCAGTCGCACTATAAAATACACAGTCAACGTACCATTCTGGTAGCTGGTTTGGTCAACGAAGATGACATCGTCGCTGTTGTCTTGGATGGAGTCTGGCGAGGAGTTGGAGTCGCTATCCAAGACGTCAGACTCAGTGCTGCTGTCATCGCTGATGTTGATCACTCCGCCTACATCAGTACCGTGTCGGGGTTGCTTGGGCTGCCGTCCACGTGGCTTACCTGCGTGATAACGATCAAGCAAACCTTAAGGATAAAAACGAAGATCGGCAATGCAGCGATACTAAAGTGTGACAACACTCACGTTTCCTCTTGTTCCCGGCTCCTTTTTCTCTCCTCTGCTTCTCTGATGGAAAGTGTTTGAGGACCAGCGACTGAAACACACCCCTGAGGAACAAACAAACACATAATTGTGTAAAAAAGTGTTTACTGTATAATGGCTTCAGGAAGTGGTTATTATCAGATGACACTGGGTTTCAGAATGATGCACGGCCTGTGAGATGACCACAGTAACACATATTGAGAAACCTTACTATCATTGTGAAACTGCAAGAGCAACTACTCTGGAAAGAAGTAGTCATAAGGGGTCCATATATTTCAGAAAGGTTTCAATGAGGCCCAAAATCTGCACTTACTCTGCAGCAGAGACAAATCTGTCCAGGTGTCCGTCATTTTCGTCAAGGACTTCTCTGGTTCGAGCCTCGCCTGTTGACTGGAGCCCTATCACGACACACTACAGAGAAAAAAAAAGTACAAAAATGTGTAAAATGCCTACAGCAACACAAATAATCATTAGAGGAAGTGCAGGGTCACTGCTCTGACTGACCTTCCCTGCTTCCAGCTCCTTTTTGGCCAGTTTCACCAGGCAGCGAACCTTGGCGGCGATACAAAGGTATTTAAAAAAACGCTGGTGGGACGACCAAAACTGACCCCACAGGGACTTCCTGGAACTCATGCAGAGCTCGTCAGCGGCCTGCATGAACTCAGCCAAAGCTTCCGCCCACTACAAACGACATAACAGATTTAGGTGTCAGATACACAGTAGTGATGTCACGAGACCAAAAATCTAGTACACAATATTCGATACCACAGGGGAAAAAAATAACAATAATACTTCAACATTTTCTCCAACAATGGTGGCACTTGGCCTTCAAATTACTCAGTCACTAATTAGTAGCAATCTAGAATTAGTAACCAATTTAGTACTGGTTTACTTCATTTAAAGGGACAGTTCACCCAAAAAGGACAATTTGGTCATCATTTAGTCACCAAACCTATACGTCCTGGTCGCTCTTTTTCATAATACTAAATGTGAATGGGGATTAAATGACCAGAATGCACTTTTAAAGTATTGCAATAATGGTTAATATTAGTATTGCACTGTATTCAATGTTATCTGAAGCCACTTTGTGTGGCAAACAGAATAAACTTTAGTCATTATTCACTGAAAACCTTCTCCTCTGCTGTAACTTTATAATTTCAGGGGAAGATATTCAGTGAATAGATACATTTTTAGCCTTTTCTTACACAAACACATCACTTCAGAAGGCCTTTATTAACCCCTGGAGCTGTGTGGAGCATTTTTAACGAAGCATGGATGCACTTTTTTGGGCTTCAAAATCTCAGCACCCATTCACTGCCATTATAAAGCTTGGAAGAGCCAGAATTTTTCTTAAATATAACTCTGAAAAAAGAAAAAAGTCACATGGAAAGTAAATCATGGGCTAATTTTCATTTTTGAGTGAACTACTCCTTTAAAATGAAAGTAAGAAGACAGGCTCGAATTTCTGGGATTCTTCTCATAACTCACAAGTTTAGCAGCTTTGTTGTACACAAGTTTGAAATCATCGTCCAGGCTGATCTCTTCGATGCGGAAGGAGACTCCTGAGAAGCTGAGTTGGCGTGCAATGTACATCCCGCTGACCTTCATATCCATGGCGACGATCTCCATGGCCCCCACGCCCCTATCAATGAAGAACACATTCAGGTTACATATCCAAAAAAAAACCTGTTCTCATACTCGCCAGCTAACAAATTCGTGCTCCTCTACAAACCTCTTCTCAATGGTGTGGAGGAAGTCGTCAAAGGTCCTGAAGGGCGTTCCCTCTCCCCAGATCCCCAGACGGCTCATGTAGATCATGTTCTTTGGCTCTGAGGCACCTGTGGCACTGGCGTATACCACTCTGGCCAACGGCAACTTGTTTTGCAGATCCAGCACGGCTTTGCCCATCTTTGTGGATGTTGCATTTTTGGCTTTGTGGCATTCGTCAAATATGATCTATGTCTATGGTCAAGGGTAAAACCAACTTCACTGTTCACACTTATGTCACCCACATATTTTGCTGAGGGTTGTTAAAAAACAAAACAAAACTAAACACACACACAAAAAAAAGTATTTTTACAGTGAGAAATAAAAATTGTGTTAAACAAAATAACACATTATTCCATAAATATAAATAAATAAACATTATATTAAATAAGTGAATTATACATGACACATAAATTGTTATTTAAAAAAGTTAAAAGTTGTATCCAAAGAAAACACTATTGACACTGAAAATAGTATTTTAATGCTGATTAGAAAACAAAACTAAATGTAAATAATATATATTTAAATATAACAATATTACATATATAATAATAATAATAATTATTATTATGTAAAGTATAGTATATATATTTTATCCCGATTTGTACGTCATATTTAGTTAATAAATATAAATAAATATAATGTTTTAATGTATCATTAATGCTGAATTTGTAATATTGCTTTAAATTTGTTTCTTTTAAGGGGTTTAAGGCAACACAAAGTTATCAATCCCTGCCAACAAAATATGTAAACAAATAAATGCATTGATTTGTAAATAGCCCAAAAATAAAACAATACATATAAACAATAACAATAAATTAATGAATCACACAATAAATAAATAAATAAATAAAGCAGGATCTGAACAATTTACACCAGCTGTTCTGTGAATAGCCTCCAAAAAACTTAATTCTGATAGATATAACTTTTAAACTTTGTTTGTAAATAGCCACTAATATATATATATATTTATTTATATTTATGTATATATATTATGCACACAGAAGGATACAACTCCATCAAAACCTGGCTCACACCAGTCTAAGATCTGCTTCAGGCGTGTTCGGAGTTGGCCGCCCGCCTGACTCTCCCCGATGAGTGCAGAGTAGGTCGCAAACAGGACACCTTCTGAGGTAGCTGTGTCTCCGTACTTTATCTGCATGGAAAACAGTTTGCGTTAGACGCCTTGAGAAAAGCTACGGGGAAAGTCTGTGAGAATGTGCATCACTGGAAACGTGATCTCCGTTAACAGGGCTGCCGTATTGAGCCGCACAGTAATAGTGACCTTATTCAAGGCATGCACTTGTATATCGGGTGCACCGATGTCTTGGAGATCTCTCTCTGCGTCATATTTCAGGTCATTGGAGACGCTGAACCTAGAGGAGAGATGAGGAGGATGAGGCATCGGATCTAGAGTCGGTCTTTGATGAGGAGTCAACGGTGCGAGTTTGGAAAGGTTTGATGATCTGGAGATCGCTTACCATAGTGCTTTCTTCCTTCCCTTTAAGAAGTTTTCTCGGATGATGCCAGCCACTGTGCGGCCTTTGCCTACTCCGGCTCCGTCCCCGATGAGGAAGCCGGCCCGCTGGTTGTTCTGGAGAATCACTTCGTGTTGCTGTAGAGTGTTACAAACAAGTCAATATTAATGACTAGAAAGATAAAAAAACAATAAATAAATATATAAATGCAGGATCTACACAATTTAAAAATCCTTTTAAATAACCACAATATAACTATATATATATATATATATATATATATATATATATATAAACAATTACTTTTTCTTGGTAAATAGCCTTAAAAACAATAAATAAATAAATAAATGCAGGATCTAAACAAATACAAAATTATCTAACAAATTACATTCTTTGTAAATACCCTAAAATAAATAAAAACAATAAATAATACAATATAAATAAAGTGGTATCTAAACAAAAAAAGTAAATAAAAAAAGTAAATAGCCTCATAGTTAAACAATACATAAATAAAAACAATATATAAATAATACAATAAATAAAATAAAATAAATAAATAAATAAATATTTAAAACATAACTCCATATGTGTGTGTGTATTTATATATATATAATTATTTTTTTTTTATGAATAAGGCTATTTTGGGCACCGTCAAAAGAGGTCACTTAATTATTTTCTTTTGTTGTTAACTGAATTGAGAGAAGAAAAGCAAAGTTGGTCAGGGTACCTGGCAGGCGTAGATAATGGCCTCCAGCTGCAAGGCAGAGAGCTGGCCGGTCTTTATGGTCTCCTCTGGGATGGACAGGGTGTAGGTGATATCAGGAGGAGGTACACTGGACAAAGTGTTAGTCTCCACCACTCGGTCTGGATGGGATATTCCTATCTTGGCTAAGAAAGCAAAAGAGAAAGTGAAAACAATATAAATCTTCTGTAGGACATGAATAGCCACAAACGCATACCAAAAATCATCGCTCACATTTAGAGGGCCTGTAGTCTGCATAGGTGTCGACATGACCCAGCTCTTCTGCCTCCTCCACCTCGACTTCCTCTTCCTCTTCTGGCTGTGTTTGGGGTCTCTGTGTAAACACGTGATATGATTGACATAGAGAAGAATAACAGAAAGAGAAAGACTTAACAGAGACACTGAAATCTTGTGTACATGTTCAAGAAATAATCTTTCTATTTGTACAATTATTTTTTTATTTTAGCATGCTTTTATTTGAATTCTTTTATAATTTATTTTCATATAAAAATAAAAAACTACTACAACAGTTTTTCTAAAAATATATATCATTCAATAATATTTTGACTATTAATATCATCATCACAATTAAAAACATACCTGATAACCTCCTATGGGAGGTGTATTAATAATAGCAGTGATGTCATCTAACGAGTTTAATCCTTGAAACCTGTTAGAATTCAGCTAAAGAGGAAAAAGAGAAACGAAAAGTTCAAGCCAACAGAAAGATCACATGCTTTACTATCAGAGCAGGAACAAAGGTTCAGTTGACAGGTGTGTCGATCACAGGTGTGGTTTCTCGTACCACGGAAATAATCTTCCACATAAATGGCAAAAACAACTGAAATCCATTCAGGTCAACATTGGCATTTGGAAAAAGTGTGTGTCAGAAATTGGCCTCACCTCTTGGACTGATGCTGGTGTTTTGATGTCCCATATCGTGGGCACGTTGGGAGGCATGTCAGTATTGATTAAGTTATTAGCGGTGTATTCGGTTAAGGAGTCGGTCGGAGGGGAGAAAATCGGCAGATCATCCAGACATTGGAGGTCCTGAGAAAAAAGAAAAGAAAAATTGTTTAACCAATTTTCAGCTTTAAAATAAAATATTAAATGAATGAAATTAATCAGCTAATCAACTTTCAATTAAACAAATTAAATTTATGAAAAGATTAAAGCAAGATCTAAACAACTGAAACATTTTTTGTAAATAGCGTCAAAATAAAATATTAAATGAATTAAATAAAATCAACAAATAAACCTTAAATAAATAAAACAAATTACATAAATAAGTGAAAAAAAAAACAAATTAATGCAAGATCTAAACAATAAAAAAAAATTGTAAATAGCTTTAAAATAAAATAAATGAATGAAATTAATCAGCAAATAAACTTTCTATAAATAAAATAAATTACATATGCGAAAAAAATAAAAATGAATGCAATAAATAAAATAGATTACACAATCAATTTAAAAAAAATCAAATATAGTCACAAAATATATCTATTGTTTGCGAAGAATATAAAAATATATATTTCTGACTATGAAACATGTTAATAGCAGACCAGAATGAAGTGATGCTCAATTCATCTGGTTTCACCATAAAGAACCGTGCATGAGTTCAAACACATGTAGAGGAAATATCCCATGAACCCACAATCTAATTAAAACCCAGTCCAGATGGTACATCAGCTAATCAGAAGCTTTTGTAGTAAAAGATGTGTGTGTGTGGAATGAATGAAAGATTTGAAGGGGCTTGTGACGCTCTTCACAGAAACCAAGATTTTTTCAAGAACTCTTCACTGTTCGAGGAAAAGCAGCAAGTGGTAAACAACCGGGAACTGGAGGGTGGCCAGGGGTCGTGGTATTCGATCTGTTTCATTAATAGGAACCATTTTAGGTGCGAGTCAGTTTAGGACTGACCTCAAAATGAGCTGCTTACAGTCCAAAATATGGGTTGTGCTGACATAATCCTATCTCACAGTGCTTTAGATCCTTGTATTCTTTCAACGTGAAGGTGCGTATGTTTGTGATGTTAGATGGGTCACAGCAGAAACCGTGAGAACCTCGGAGCTTGGTTGTGTGCTCTTTCGTAAAGATGAAAGGTTTAAAAACAAATGCATGCTAGTTCTGTTCAAAGCCACAAATTCAAAGTCATTGTACTTCCTCTATACTTGATTATGGAGATCATAAACATAGATTAAAGGCAGCGACATGAAACTGAGAGTGGAAAACTCGGCCATTATGCATCATTTCTTTTCTATCTTTTCATTTTTTTTCCCATTATTAAAAAACTGTAAGACTGTAATATATATATATATATATATATATATATAAGCAAAGCGCACAAACATATATTATGGAAAGAAAAACATTTACTTTGGATGCAATTTATATCTATTTATATATTTAATATATAATTCTTTAATTTAAATATTAATTTATATCTATGAATATATCTACCTTTTTTAGAACCCCATATATATATATATATATATACACACACACACACACACACACACACACTTTTATTTAAATTTTTACATCTTAATATATTTTAAAAAATATATACTAAACATACATTACATTTTCAACTATTTCTAACTTTCTAAAATTGCATTTATCAACAGTCTAGGCCTAAATCACACCATAAGTCATCGGGTGTTTAAACAACAGGCTGTTCCTGTCTCCAGGCAGTGGTTAAGCTGTCTTTCCGCATTCAAATAATGTTGCTCATTGATTTCATTGTGCTGGGAAGGAGGACGAAAAGAGCTTGTGGAACACAGAATGACTTGACAACAGACAAAAACACATCTATGTCCATATATAGATTGGCAACACTCCAGCAGGGACCTGACAGAGACCGCCTCCGCACTGGATTCACTCCCAGTGAAAACCCAAGAAGGTGCTGCCAAAACCATCATCTCAGGGGGGTTTTGAAACCTGAGGTCACAACCTGCCCATTTTCTCTGATCAAACAGCTGCGGTCGTGATTTGCAGCCGAATCGTGTTGTAACGTATTTTATGCGTGCTTTGATCTTCCGAGGACACATTTGCAAAAGCGCTGCCAAACGCAACAAAGAAATCCCAGAAGTCGACTTGATTCCAATAAGAGAACAACAAAAATACTGCAGTTCTCTAAGGGGAATGACTTTGGATACTGTTTAGCAAATGGCAACGGCATAATTTGACTTTGTACATTCTGGGGCAAACCACAAGGAACAAGGCGAGACTTCCTGGAAGGCCGGGGCCGCCTCCTCTCGGTCTCTCCACTCCTTTTCTCCGCTGCTGAGCCAGCAAACAGGGATTCCCCCGCTTCAGGATGACAGAGTCGCATCGGATTGATGGATGTTATTAACATTGCACTTTCCCTGAAACGTGTTTGCTTAAATGGAACATCAAAAAAATAAAAAAAGCTGACTTTTGCATGTATTAGCAAAAAAAGAGGTTGAGAAATCACTAATAAATGAGTTTTTTTAACAGATTTATAATAGAGGTGAATATTACATTAAAAAAGCAACGAAAAGGAATTAGTTACGCCTAATGCCGAGCGACCTGACATGAACTCATTGACCTCGACTGCATGAGACCATCTTTTGTTCCTGAGCGAGGCGGTGGATATTTGCCAGACTAAATTGAGCCGTTTTACATGATCACGAGGTAAAATGCCTGCAGATAAACACAGTGAGAGGTTTGAAACTCGTTTTCCAAGCGTTCGATCATTGTACTTAATAACAGCTAACTGAGAGATTCTGTCATGGTTAAGTCGAGTCTAACTATGCACATGAAACCTTCACCAGTGTCACCGTGTAAGATAAAATTTCCATGAGGAAAAAAAGTTTACTCATATCCTCATAATGCAACCATTTGCATCATGCAAAACAGCGTGACAGCAGCAAGTGACCGATTAAATGCTGTTAAAAACCTTATGGTCAACAATTCTTACCAGAACAATATCAGTTGCTATTACTTGAAACAAATAACTAATGGCGATTAATCACATCCAAAATAAAAGTTTGTGTTTACATACATACTGTGTATGTTTATAATATACTGTAAACATAAAGACACACACATATAGCATATATTTAGAAATTTTTTTACATTAATTTATGTGTATATATTTATATTCGTATAAATTATATTTAATATATAAACACAACATTTCTCTTACATATGTGTATATTTATACATAAATAATAATTATACACAGTACACATATACATATTGTGTAAACAAAAACCTTTATTTCGGATGCGATTAATCACAATTATTCGTTTTAATGGACTAATTGAAACCAGTGTTGGGAAAGTTACTTTGGAAATATAATAGGTTACAGATTACTTATTAAGTAATAAGTAGTGTAAATATTACTTTATTAAAGTAATGTAACTGATTACATTTGATTACTTTTTCAATTTCATTTCTAAACACTTGAAGCAGTAAAGTTTCACCGTACGATTATAGGAATTTAAAGCACAGCCACCATAAAATCATACTTTAGCACATTTTTTTACTTTAACGTTAAATCTAGATTTAAGATAACTATGACATTGTTTTTGAAATCAAATCTTGGCACAGCTAAAACAGAAAAACGCAATAACCTGGAAAAAACAGTTACTCTCAAAAAAAAAAACAACAACATATACATAAACCCAAATTACTAGACAACACAGTTATCAATTAAGCATATGTCCTAAACCCCTGAAACAATGTGTAATCTGTGTAATCTTTAACTGTTTCATAAGTAATTGTAATTTAACTACATATATATCAATTAGATATTTTTACAGATTACAGTTACGTTTATTTTGTAATTAAGTGTAAGTAGTTACTTCCCAACACTGCTTGAAACCCTCTATTGACTAAATATAGCTTAAATATCATCATATATGTGATATTTTCTGAAATTAAGCTTTTTCTGAAATCCTATATATAAATGGTTCTTTAAATGGTTCTGCTCCTTTTAGCTTTTCTAGTCACTTTATTTTGTAATTTTCATGCTTTCAAGTCATTTGGATATCATTGGACAATATGTCGAATTTTTGTAGAAATATTTTTTTGATTAGGCAAGCATCAAAATATTTGTGAATTGCAACATATTATTGTTACTTCTTGAGCGATGTGTCTAATATAGTCACTTCTGCATTTACAGGAATGTAATGTGGTCACATAAACGGAGGAAAATCTTTGCGTTCATTTCCATCCATCCTAAATCCCACCACGGTTTTCGTCTTCAGAGCAGGCTGACCTGAACTCTATAACCCTAAAGAGAAATCCTGTCAGGCGACTTTCCAGCCTTGTGAATGGACAATTTCAGTTCTGTTTGGTTTTTGGATGCGGTGCTGTGTAAAACCAAGGTGTCTTTGAGGACTGCTGAGGTGTCTGTTTGGGTTGGGGTGAACTAGGCAAAAATGGTAGAGTTTCCTAAAGCCGTTTTTTTTTCCATTTGACATGCGCCACCATGCATTGTCAGCATAAACAGTTAATGACTAAAAGCTGAAAGTAACAGGTAAAGGACAAAATATTTGAACTGACTGTAGAAGAGCTTTGAAAATCATTGCAGAGGGAAATATAGACAGACCCGGTAGAGATGAGGTGGCAGCGCTCATCTGTGGGGACCACCAGAAATGCATCATTTACTGTAAGCCTGCGCAAATGTTTCCTGTATGAAATGTAAGGAAAAAAAGATGCACCTGCAAGACAAGCTGGTGTAAGATGAGTAAAGCTGGCGTGTACGAGTGAAAAAAACACACACAAACATATCCTGACACTCCCGTACTGTAATAAAGCCTCATTATTACGACAATGTGTCAGGTTACACCACAGCATGACACTTATTGAACCTTCCCAACCAGCACTGACGGGAAAACTGCAGACGAGCCTGAAGCGTCACTGCCAGATTATCAAAGCCAGCTTCCTGATGTCTTTTATGTCCTATTTGTTTTGTTTAGGGAGGAGGGAGATTAAAATCAAGGACAGCTATAAAAAAAAATTACAAAGGACAGGAAAAATAAAATTAAAAACATAATAAAAAAAAGAGATAAAGTCATAAACTTTAATAAAGTCGTAAGAAAAAGGCAAAGAAAAGAGCTACAAACAATGGCAAACTCAGAAAAAGAACGCAAAAAATGGAAACGACGGCAAACGAGTGTACGAAATGAAGCAGGCAAATGGAAAGAAAGAAAAAAAAAACAGTGGAAGGAATAAAGAAGGCAAATGGCCTAAAGAAAGAAAAAGAAAGTAACAAATTGACAAACGAAAGAACTGCAAGATAAAAAAAAAATGGATAAAAAAGAGAAAGAAGCGAAATGAAAAGTAATCAACCAAAATAATGGAAAAACAAATGAAAAGATCAAACAAACAATGGAAAGAAAGAAAGAACAGATGAAAGGACAAAAGGACAAACAGAAGACACTTACAAGTCAAAAAAAGACAAACAATGGCTAACCTAAAAAAAGAACAGACAAATTAATAAAGAATGGACAAACGAAACAGACAAATGAAGAGTGGACAAACGAAACTAATCAAAGAATGGAGAAACAAAACAGACAAATGAAAGAATGGAGAAACAAACAGACAAACAACGAACAATGGCAAAGAAAGACAATGAAAAAAGCATGTGACAGAACAGACTAATTAAAGAGTGGACAAGCAACAGAACAGACAAATGAAACAACAGATGAACAATGGCAAACAAAAACTGCCCCAAAAAAGAAAGGACAAATGAAAGAATGCACAAGCAAAAGACGGGACAAATTAAGGAGTGGACGAAAAAGGCAAACAAAAGAACGGACGAACTGGAAACCTCAAGAAAGAAAAAGAGTGGCCAAATGAAATAATGGTCAACGAAAGAGCAAAGACTGGACAAAAAAAGGCAAACAAAAGAACAGAGGAACGATAGCACAAGGAAGATGTCGGTTTGGGAAGCGAAGACTCGTTGTGCCTAAACAGCACTTTACATCACACTGTTCCTGTAAAACACGAGTGTGGCCCTGCCTCAGGCCCAAAATAGAGACCCAAACCCCTCAGATAACACCCGTCCTGATGAGATCAATACACCAGTGCACTTCAGCACTAACTCATTCTCATCTAAAACTCATGCCACAACTACAAGACACCTACCAAAAAAATGTGCAAAAATCATGTCAAAACCTTGTGGTTCATCCACTTCCTGAGATTGACGCAATCATTAGAGCCTTTTAACAGAAAGGAGATTTCAAAATGCAAGCTATAACGCAGAAATGAGTTCACGCAAAAGGAGCAATAATACCAAATTGCACCAAACCCAAGAATCACCTGCATCCACCTCTTACTGGAAACAAGCTTCTTGTTTGTCATGCTTACTGCTGCCAGTCAGCCTTTGCAATCAGAATGATGGCTGGAAGTGCATAATATCAATCTAGAACTGGTCACATATTTAAAATAAAAAGAAAGAAAATGCTAAAATAAATCATTTGAAGTAAAGGAAAAACTAGACTTTGACTTACACTGTCAAATGTGATTGATATATTTTATATTTAAATATTTTTTATATTTATATATACTATTTTGTATTATTTATACATACATAAATATATATATATATATATATATATATATATATTAAAATAATATGATGTTATGCATTAATAATACAAATAGTACATATATTACATGTATTTAAATATAAAATAGTGTAATTATTTAACATTGATTTAACTTTTATAAATATATATATAATATTTAAATAACAATACTTTATGAGTAAATTTAATAAATGTAAAATATATACAAATACAATATTTTATATTTAAATTAATTAAATATTTACACAATTTTGTATTATATATACATATACAAAGCATCATTTTTAAATATTATATATACATTATATACAACAAATATAAAATAAAATAAAGATAAAATAAATACATTTAAATTTAACAAAAAGTGAAAAAATACTTTTGTATTGCTGTATTTACTTATATAAATACATGTTCAATGCAGCATATTTGGATAAATTAAATTAAAAAAATTAAATACACACACACACACACACACATATATATACATACATTTTTTGTTCTATTTTTTACTTTTTCTCAGTATATAATAACTTACTGTATTATTTAAAGCAAAGCCATACTGATTTCTTCTAGTCAACTCTGACAAGACGACTGCAAACAAACGCATCATTACAAAAAAATGGCTAAAAACTAAAAAGCTGACAGATGCGCCAGTCTGTAGATCTCGATTAGTTACAAGAAAAGTGATAAGGAGATCACTTTCTTATCTGCACAAGGAAATAATCAAAGGGAAACAAACTAGAGCACCAGACAAGAAGCGTCCTCTCTTGGGCAATCAAACCTGAATTTCTCCCCCGTCAACAACATATTTTCAAACCTTTAAAAAACTGACTTTAAAGAGATTTATACGAGCTCTACCTTGGGTGGAGGACGTCCCAGCTGTGCATAAAACTTAGTCCAAAACTGCATGAGTGACATGGGTCCAAGTCACTATCATTCACCTCCTGGAGAAGACAGATGCTTTCCATGTGCGAGCTCAGGGCAGCTGCAGCGGCATTCCCGTGGGACGAAGAAAAGGGCTCTCCTGCCGGCACAACAGGTATTTGACAGACCCCTGCGCCCTTCCTAGTGAGCCACAACTGACAGGTATGCGCAGGGAGGTTTGCTCATATTGATTGTGGTTGAGTTCCTCAATGCTAAAGGTGGTTGAGAGGGGAGGGGAGCCAAGCGAGGGGGGAGGGGAGGGGAGGAGCTTTCAGGAAATGATGCTTTTGTTGGTAAGTGACTAGAGTTACTGGCAGTCAGGCCCTCTTTACAGTACATGGTGTAACTCAACCGCATTCGTAGTGTAAACAGTGCAGCGCTGCGCTCCTCCAGAGCTCTGTGGCGGCTGCACTGGATCTGTTTAACGCTGGCAGATCATTATTTAATGATTATTATGTTTAGTGGCTCCCAGCTGAGCACGTTTCTCTCAGTCCGGGTGCTCTGGCCTTTGCTGTTCATCACTTATGAATGGAGAACAGTCAGGCCGAGTCGTTTTAACGCTAAAACCAATGAGTTAAGTGGGACTTTCATGTGGACGCATATTGGCCGCTTGCCCAAAGCGCATCTGAAACACCTGCCCCGGGCTTCTTACCGAGCCGTCCGAGTGCGACTAATCAGTTTGGAGATGGCTAGTAATAGAGATCGATGTCTTGGAGGCACATCATGGCCGTAAGTAGCCGGTGACTGCTGGCCCCCCGGCGACAGAACGGCGCCTCGATGTGCCCGAGATATCAGTAAACATGACTCACTGATTATTAGGCTAAAGTATGGCTAATGTTCTTCCATTGAGGGGGTGGTGCTATGAGAAAGATGTGCCGTTGATTTGCTCAAAAAAAAAAAAAGATGCAGATTTTAATATTGTGAAGCTACAATGCAGAGGTAGCCTTTATGTTCATAAGCACACAATAGCTTACTCAAAACTTAGTCAAAGTAAAATTGAATGCAAAACTATAGAAACACATCTGGAAAGTCAAAATAAATAAATAAATAAAAATAAATTCTACAATTTAAAAATAAATAAATACAAAACATAAATAAATACATTTGTTACTGGATAGATAGATTATTATTATTTATTATACGGCTCTCTGGAATGCTTGATTCTGATTGGTCAGTTGAGACATTTGCAGGTTCGTTATTTTCGAAT
>JAUCMS010000049.1:6578309-6587688 GCA_032357445.1 Enteromius radiatus
CTGCTTCACAGAACCCAAAAAAAGGTCATTTAGCACTAAAACGGTCTCTTTCCACTCCAATCCGATGCTATTTACAGTAGGGCTGTGCAATTAATTAAAATCATATCAAAATCGTGAACATGCGCGATTTCTAAATCGCCTTAGAGCACGATTTTTTTTGCGCGCTCCCAACTGATACTTATCCACAGTATACTATTTCAACCAATTACAACACAGCGAGACTGAGCTTAACGACAAATGGGCTGCAGAAACAGACATGATGGGTTCAGCACAGGAGGACTTGGTGCCCCCAAAAAAGTCAACATCTGTGGTGTGGGATTACTTTGGATACAGGAAAGCTGATGTATCACAGAGCCAGGTAATTAAGACCACAGTCTGTTGTTTTGCGGCGAAACAGGGTAACACAACAAACCTATTTCAACAGCTAAGGCAGAGTCACAAAGAGGTCACAGTTTGGTTATTTACGGGTGTGACAACCGCATTCTGTAACCGAACTCACACCTGTAAATTTCTGGACTCCCAACCTCACTCTCAGAACACAGGCGCTGTCTCAGACGGGACAGGACTGCACAACTAATTGCCTGTCACGTCATTCACTGTGAGAGAGAGCAGCTCTTTTCGTCTATCGTGCGCTACATGCTTTCATGTGACTTATCTGTAACTTACAATAAATGAGAAATAAGCTGTGTGTCATCTTTTTCTGAGAATCTGCCCCCATCCCAAGCAGCAGGCTCTTACCAGAGGAAGGTCTTCATTCTGAGCGAGATTCAGACTCGGGTAGTCAAAGTCGCTGGGAAGCAGATCCGTGTGCATGTCCAACGGGACGCCGACGAACTGCTGCCTGAGGAAGCAGACAGAAGAAACTCAGAGTTTCATGACAGATCACGTGCAGAGTAAACACACAGGCAAAAAAGGAAGAAGGAAATTCACCGTTTTTTGCTGGAAAAACAAACAGTCACATGACAGATGTAGCAGTAATGAACTCCACAAAATGACTTTATCAATGCAAATTTGATGTAAACGTCACATTAACACAAGTGTATTTCAAGAGATCATCTCTGAAATGTAAACAAATTATGACTAAATGTTCATATTTACTGATTAAGTTGATATACAGACTAGATATCAGTGAGTTAAAACGCCTCTCGTCATGTGACATTCATTCATTGAGTGTCTGTCATGTGACGCTCACTTTCAGTTCTCTTTCTTTCACTTCGCCTAACTTTGTGGGAAATCACCGCAGTACATTTCAGGAAGCTTTATGCTTTTAGGTGGATATTTTTGTCGCCTTGCTAGTTTGGATGATACAGTTGAACTGCTCTGAGAGCAGTGTGTTCTGCCATCTTTTGATGAATCAGAGAAGAGAAATGATTGACAGCGTGCTTGAGTCGAAAAGTCTGGGATCACTTCCGTCTGGAAATAATGTTTTAGCATTTAAAAGAAAGAGAGAAATAAACTGTACAACAATGATAATTTTTTATTTATTTATATAAAAGCTATATTTTTTTTAATGATTTATATGTACACATACATATATTTTATGTAACTATTTTTATTAGCTAATATTACAATTAATTGATAGTATCAATATATAATAATATTAATATTACATAATTCAATTATAACTGTTATATTTTATTCTAATTTAAATTATTATTATTATTATTATTCTCATCAATCATTTTTACTTTTGAACAGTACAGTATTTATCATTACTAAATCAAGACAATATGATAAAAAATAAAGGTTAGTAAACTTTTTTGGATGAACAGAAGTCAAAGGAAAGCGTATAGAAAATAAATAATGAATTTGTAAATGACACTCTTAACATGACATTTATAAATAAAGTACAAATTATAATGAGTTTAAATTTGCAGAAGAGTGCTGCTGTGTTCCTCAGATAAACTTGTCCATATTTAAATGTCCTCAGACTCAAGAGGTTATATGGAAATCCCCTTCTTCTGATATTGCACCGCAGGTTTGGCAGAACGGTTCAGATACATTCCATCGACACAAAACAATTGACTTGTGTAATCTCATCCCTCTGAGAAAAATCATTCATATCTGGAGCAAACTGTGCAGGAAAATGAATTATGAAGTAATTTTTAGGGTAGTACATAAATACTAATAAAGTATATAGTCTCTCGAAACAACCTGTTTTTTTCCCAATCATTTTATTGCTTTCAGACAGAGTCAGGTAAACAACACTCACTAGTCTAGACTCCTTTATCGGCTGAACACACACATTACACGGTGCTGAACAGACTGTATGCCTCTCTCTCAATGCTTGTTGTGTTAAATTAAATATGGCAACAGGAACCAGAAGCATTTTTCAACTGCAGCGTTGAGGTTCTTACACGTCTGGATGACACTATTTCAAAGTGGAGCAAAAAAAAAAAGATAACTTTTTTTTGTGTCAGAATAAACTGTATATTATTTACATTTATGCCAAATAAGTACATAAAAAAGGTGGCTAGTAATACATAATATCATCATTATTGTTGTTATCACTATTGTTTGCATGTTATTAGCATTATATTTATTTGATAATATCATTGTTAATTAATAGCAATTACTATTAATAATAATAATAATAATAATAATAATAATGTTGTTATTGTATTGATAATATTAATATTAGTATTAATTGTATTTTTAATTATAAATATTGTAGTTATTGTCCATATTACTATTATTTTTAAAACTATTGTTGTTCTTGTTATTAGCAGGACTTTTATTTGGTAATATAATTGTTAATTAATAGCAACAACAACAATAATAATAATAAATTCATCATCATAATTATTAGGACTATTATTGTCCTTGTTATTTATTGTTTTAAATTTAGTTAATTGTTGACTAATAGCAATTACTACTACTACTACTACTACTACTAACAATAATAATAGTTAATAAAAATATTACAAATAGTGTTAGTATTAACACTATTACTACTACTACTACTACTAATAATAATCACAGCCATTTTGAATTAATATTCTCATTGTTATTATTCATTTTTTTATTTAGTAATATAATTAGTAATTATTAGCAATTACTATTATTAATAATAAACAATACAAATTTTAATTATAGTAATTATTTTGATAATAGAATTGTAAGTATTAATAGTTTTCTGAATTAAAAATAAAATAAAAAATAATCTCAAACTTTTTAAAGTTATTAATAATAATAATAATAATAATAATTTAGAAAAATATTAAATGTATTAATATTACAATTAATTGATAGTAATAATATATAATAGAAGTAAAACTATTAACATAATTATTGATATATACCAGTTGTAACAATTGTGACCATGCTATTTAATTATTATACTGTCATTAAAACTTACTAATTATTAATTCTTGTTTTAGAATAATAATAATTTTAATCATAATTAATAATGATTTATTATCAATTTTATATTAGATTTATATTTAATGTAATATAATAATTTAACAGACAATAATGATTCAAATTAGGGATAGAAAATAATAACAATCTGGTCTAAATTAACAACATTTTTGAGGTTTGAATCATCCGTTTAGCTATGACTCATGAAAGTGGGAAAACGTTTATCTGGTGTCATGCTGTGGAAGAATGTAATACGAAGCATAAAATAATAAGTTGGTATTTTCCTTGTCTATCTACATAAGCTGATGGCGAATATATTTGTTCATATATTTGTTAAAACGTTTTCACACTGCCAACAATGAAATTCTGTGAAGGCATCGAGATGTTTTTCCACCAAGGAGTGGGCGGAGGATGTAGCACTGATGCTAGCATCAACCACAATATGTTATTCTTTCTAAAACCGAGACCCTTATTTCAGCGTTTTTTTAAACTAGTCAACCTTTGCACACAAATATCTCATCCACCTCACATCCCTATGCCATACTGCTACTATAAATCACTGCTGGGTGCTATTAATACACCGAGAGGACTTCCCACAGCCTCTGTAAACAAAACACCCGCTCGTTCACATGACCTCTGATGGCACCTGATCACAAGACAACGTGAAATGATCACGCATAGCAGCAACTCCAGATGACCAGACATTTTGATAGAGAAAGTAGCAAAATTTGTCCATACAATGAAAGTCAGTGGGGTCCAAAAACAACACCGTTTTGACCCCATTGACTTTCACTGTATGACTTTTGGAGCCCTATCCCTTTAAAGTTTTTATACGCTGTCTTTTTAAACAAAAGCCACTGAGTCCGTTTTTTGCAACAAATCAGATGTTTATGAAAAATCATTACGGAGTGCTAAGGGCTTCACTAAGTACGCATCATATGTCACGTCAAGTTCAGGGATGTTTTTGCTTGCGTCTTATTGGTTCATGGAGACATGAAGGGACTTGTTTTGACAACCTGTATTGAGCTCGCAAACACAATACGCACCTTTATCATCAAATAAATAACTTTCAAAAGGGCTTTCCTGGTGGAAATGGACGAAATAATACAATGACAATACGCTTTCCTTTAAGGAAATTTCAAATGATATTTAAAAATCAGTTTATTTCCATAAATTGAGGCATGACTGAAACAGGGCACACATTTTATGTGTCAGAGATATGAAAATAATTGAAAATGAAAGTCATTTTAGATTTTTACAGATGATTACGAAGACAATAATTTTTTTCTTTTCTTTAGAATGACATGCACGACAACACACGTTAATTAAGAAGGGTCACTTTTGGTTTCGTTCTGACGTTTAGGTTTCCTCTAGGTTTGCTAAACAGTGGGAAGGTATCAGATATTGTGATTAGACAGAAGTCTTGGTACTTACTGGTTTTCAGATTGCATAGGACAGGGCAAGCTGTAGGTCTGTAGGGGGAAGCTCCAAGGGTTGCTGGAAAACACATGGCTCTGAAACAGAGGAAATGAAAGTTTTGGGAACTGAGTAGGGGTGTACCACTATTAAAGTCCTGACTGATAAGCTAAAAAAAAATGAAAAGAAAAAAGTTTGCATTCAGATGAGATTTGACACTTCAGATCTAATTGTCACATACCGTAAAACAGCTGAATGCTAGATAAAGCTGTTCACATCATATTTTCTGTTGTTATACATACACGTGTAAACAACACCCATTAATGCTACATGCTAACCAGGAATCACTGTCACTATGTCCCTTAAAATTAAAACCTTACAAAACTTACACTAAAAAGCCTGTGTATGTTGTGGTTTTGTCTCATTCAGCGCACTGCCTGTGTCTGAGTAACAAACTCAGTAGCACAGTAATAGTAGCATATTAACAGACTAATTATGCTCATATAAAAGTCCAAACAGTCAAGGTGTTAATACTGTATGTGTGAGATGTGGGAGCTAGTAGGCAGAGGGTGTTGTGCTGGCCTGCCACAAATAAATCGAGATACGGGAAACATTGGAGAAAGTCTGTGGGAGTGTCAAAACGTATAGGGCGAGGGGAGATTTTCTACTAGTTAATCACGGATTTCATTATGTCAGACCGGGGAAAATAAATTGTAAGGGTAATAATAGTATTAAAAACAAAAATGCGTCACCTAATATACTTGGGCAGCTTAAGACTATGTTTTTTTTTTTTATTTCACATTTTTTTTAATTAAAACTAACATAAGAGTGTAAGAGTTTTTTTTTTTTACTTTGAACAACGATGGAGTTATACTTCACCCATTCTTAGCAGCAAATAAAACAAAACCTCCTTTATAACCAAAACCAAATGCTCCTTATAAAAAAAATAAATGTAATATTGTAGTAATTGTAAACTAACAGAAGGAAAAGAACAATTTTGTTTTTAAATGGAACTCAGTTTCAAGAAATTAAAGTTTTTTTTCTTCTTCTTAAGTTCAGAAATATGAGAGTGTCCACATTTTCTTCAGACAGCACATACTGTGTCTTCAACACGTGGGCCGCTGCTAAAGCAGCTAAAGAAGGTCACAATCTTTCTGATCTTTGCTAGGAGGGCTCAATTACATTTAGCATTTTCTTAAAACCCGTCTCAGCCACAGAGGCCACTGAACCCTCATCCTGCCCAGTTACGGCCACAAGGGTCACCAGAGAACCCACGCATCATCTTGCTCCGGCTAAGGAAGCTGCCCATCAGTCTTTGTGTAGCCCATTTATGGTCACGGAAGCCACTGAACCCTCGTCCTGCCCTGCTACGGCTATGGAAGCCGCCCATGAGCTCTGGACCATGGAGGCTGCTGAACACCCGGCCTGCTGAGTTTCAGCCATAAGGACCGCCATTAGCCTCTCGTCCTGCCCTGTCACGACTATGGAAGACATTTCGGAGTTCTTTTCCTGCTCTGTCAGGGCCGTAGGGGCCGCTGAACCCTCGCTCTGCCCCATCACGGCCAGAAGAGCTGCCATAGAACTCTAGTCCTGCCCTGCTCTGGCCAAGGAGGCTGTCCTCGAACTCTCGTCCTGCCCTGTTCCGGCCATATCTCCTTACCGTCTGCTTCGCTCTGGAGTGTCTCTGTCCCACCTGCTCCGCCTTGGCCCTCCTACGAACTCGAAGCAGGTACTTTTGTCTCCTCCTTTAAAAGCTGTTTGTGTTTATCCGCTGAATATTGAGTGTTTGTCCCTCTTATTAAGCGTTTATTTGTACCCTGTAATTCTGTGTTTTTTTGAGTACCGACCCTTGCCTTGCATTTTGGTTTCTCCCTCTGGTTTTGCCCCATTGGATGTTGTACGCTCATCGACCGAGCCTCGCTACCGCTCTGGAATATTCTTGTGTCTCTGCCTCCGCTATACCTGTTTGCCTCAGTTTGATCCAGCCTGTACGGCCATGTTTGTGAATAAAAGCCTGCAATTGGATCCGCCCAGGTCAGACCCCTCCATTACACATATATTATATAAATATAAATATATATATCAATAAATATAAATATATATATTAGAGTTGTGCAAAGCAGCTGGTATTTGTATCTGTATTTATATTTATATTTATTGAGGGGGGGAAAGTATTTGTATTTGTGAGATCCAGCAATGAACATGTAACAAGGAACGTCATTGAAAAGAAAATAACATAACAGCCATTTCTTATGGCATTTCTTAACCTTTTTAACCCGAATGTTAACGTTACTCTGTCAACAGCCTACTGTCTAAATTACCGAACTAAGCTACGTAAACAGAGCGAACATGAGAGCACCTGACTGCAGACGTCAATAATGCAGCGTAATGGTATAATCTCCCGATCAAACTCAGAAAAGTCCTTCTCTGTTGCTGTGTGGAGCTTCCTGTGTCAGTCCCCTTTTTTACACGTCACTCTCTCACTCACTCATCCAGGCATGCACTGCGGTCTCATAAGGAAAGGCAGCTTTTTGATATAAAGTTTTCTTGTTCCCAAATGCAAATATTTTTGTTTGAAATAAGTATTCTTAAAAAAACACGTTATTTGCGCCTTTCCGAATAACGTATTAGGGTTCGGCTCCACCCTAATATATATATAAACACACACACACAGTATATATATTTATAAATAGCGTCATTTTAAAAGGAAACTGTCTAAAATAACAATCTTAAAACTTATAGCTGTTACAACTTCAACTGGAGCTGAGTATAGCCTGCATGAAAATGGGTCTAAAATTTGTGTCTATAGGAAACCCCCCTCATTTGCACAAGTGCTATTTACACTCGTGATGACATCGCTGTACTCTATCTCCGCCCAAATATTTACCTTACACTTCCTTTTTCCACTTCAAACCATCTTATTCTCTGAATTTTACCCAACGCTGTCACAATACGAGATGCACACTAACAGTATTTTAACAGAGTGGTGAGAAAGAGCTTCATGGCTTATCAGGAATTGCGTCTACAAACTGTTAAAATGACTCTGTGACCACAAAGACGTCATTCTATCACCCACACACACCAAAGTCTTGAGGTTTTGCCCAGATATCAGAATGAATGACCTGAGTTTTCGAAAAAGGAAACCAGTAACGAACACTATGACTTTATGAATTTATACCAAACCTGTGCTTATATCCCTGTGGTGAGAAATGTGATTCTATACCAAAGACATTGTGGTTAACAATACAGGCTAGTAACCGAAAGGTTGTAGGTTCAAATGTTTTTGACTGGTGTGACCAAAAACGCTCCCCTTTTAGATGCTAAGGTCTGGTGCTAAATGAAAAGAGAGGTAGCTACCATAGGGGGTGCGAGGATGAACCCCCCGGCATCCAGCTGAGGTCCGTCCGAATGTGAAAAGATGTGCCCGTCCATAGCAGGCGGAATAGAGAGCGATGGCATCAGACCTACACGATCCAATCAGCGTCTTTTCACCATAACCTGAGAACATAAACACGAGAGATACGGGATGTCCTTAAACAGTGGAAAAACAAGTGGGTGAGCGTTATGCTGTCAGTGTTAAAACCTCAAAAGATGCACAAAAAGTCATTTGGAAGAACATGAGGGTGAGTAAATGTGACAGAATCTTTATTCTTAGATTAAATACGCAATATTAATCTCCACACACTCTGAATAGATCTATTATAGTCAACTAGAGAAGTGCAAAGTTTCACACTGAAACCTATGAAGCCTCTCATTGACAGAGATTGTGTGACGGCTCTTACGTGCAAAAGGGTGATATCTAAATAGAGTTCTTTGTGAGGAGGCAAAATGGAGACATTTTGAGCCATGGAGCGGTTCGAATTAAGAGAACAAACATCTTGGTGTCACATGAAGGGACAGTGATTGTTACAAAAAGGGAAATTCTCAGAAGCACAAAACAACTTGTTTTTCTCCTTAGGAAGCTGATAATGTGCCAGAACAGTTTAAAACACCTCAAATATGACATGCAACATCATTCAGGTCAAACGCTTGTTTTCACTTATACTGATAACGGCCAATATTAATGATTTACTATCCGGATAAATAAAGATAAAACGCTTAAATAAATAAACAGTCTGAAAGGTGTATGTTCATTAAAGGGGTCATGAACTGAGAAATCAAAATAGCCTTGATCTTTTGCCATATAAGAGCTATAAAACTGTGCTATAAAAACATCCTGTGAGTTTCAGAACTCAAAACGGATATTGTCCTGAATGCATGTTGATGAAGAAATGGTTGATTAAAGTTGTATTCTTTGCACACAATAGGTAACTTATTCATAAAGTAGCTTCATAAAATTAGAAAATTAGAAAAAGGGCCTTGAAAATAGCAGTTGCGTTGCTCTCGATGCAGGGTCAGAAACCTCTTGGATTTCACCAAAATATCTTCATTTGTGTTTCGAAGATGAACGAAGGTGTAAGAGCCAATTGTGTTTTTTAGAATGCATGATGTAATAATTAATACAATTTACAGAACTTTATTTGGTCAATTTGAGCTTCCAGCAGTAGTGACGTCACTGATGATGTCACTGATTAAGAAGTTAAAAAGTCCAGCGCTATCAAGG
>JAUCMS010000049.1:6594802-6612804 GCA_032357445.1 Enteromius radiatus
TATCTATCTATCTATCTATCTATCTATCTATCTATCTATCTATCTATCTATCTCTCTGTCTGTCTGTCTATTGCTCCATTATCCTGTGGTTCTATCTGTTATTCCATCTAAAATATATACCTAATATAATCTATAGTGAACTTTATTTACATACAGACCACATGCTGATGAAATTATTTTGTGTGGTTAGTTATATAGCCTGTCCAAACAGAAAAGTATTAAATGAATAATACAAACATTTGTAGAACATGCTGATACATTAAAATACTGTTTCGTCAAGCCATTTTAGAGTTCTCTCCTCCCATTCTGTACTTTCTGACTTGGCACAAAGCAGCGGAACCAAGAGTTCAATGTCTGTATGCACGGACAAAATAGAAGAAACAGACTGTGATGGCTTTGAGCAAATGCTTGGAGGTGCAAACAACCGAGGACAGAGGGGTGCTGCGTCCCAGACAGCTGATGCATTGCAAATCAGCCTCTGTCAGATCCGTTCACATTTTCAATCATTATTATTTGAAGCCAGAAGCACGGCGTGCTAAAATATCATCACAGAGAAGTTGAGGAAGAGAGTCCTTGCTTTGTGGTATTGATCTTTCTCTTCTTGGAGCGTTATTAGATTCTGATCCCATGAAAAGCGCTGGATGGATCATTTGGCCGTGAAATAGTTGATTGCATTTGAGGTCTCATTTATAAGGGAAGGGAGGACTGTTTACATTTTATTTGGCACGTCATTTACAAATGCCCCAGCAGCCGCTGAAATTGAAAACATAAATCTGGTCAACACCAAACTAAGCATCTTCCCTCCGGCTCTCGGAAGCGGCGGGAAAATGCTCAAGAGCCAATGTCAGAATGGACAGGGTTGACTGACTAAGGCTGCCCTCAGCTGTTTTGTACAATGTTTTCAGCACAAAATACTGGCCCTGTTTGTCTCATGTGGCCTCTCTTCCTGTCCGGCCAGCTCTCAGGACACTTGTTTTACTAAGGCTGCTGCCAAAATACTATTAGTCTCCAGAGGAAGGAAGGGATGCCCGGTCAGAGCCAATCGAGCATGAATCATGTAGTGTCCGCATCCCAGCGGCCCATTTGGTGCTTACTCAGTTTATTGTACCATTTTGGATGCAAGTAATTTTATGATCATTTTTGGTGAACATTTATTGCACTGATGTGATTTGCAAATCAATGGGATGTGAATCTTTAGTAAATGCTTTATTCCTTTATTCTGGTTGCTTAAAAGTTAATTTAAGAATTATAATTTAAATTAAGACTACTAATAATTACTCTTTAATTTCATATTACATACCTTTAACATTTTATACATATGTTCCTTTAAAGTAAGTCATTAAACAGTAACTAAAAAATCAAAGTCATTCATTCAGACTGCACTGGTTGCACTATGATTTGATTCACTCAAATTGGTTCATTTGCTTGGGAAATGAGTCACACTGGTCATGCTTTTTATGTTTGATTAACTGAAAAAGAGCAGTCATAAGAATCAAATTAGAACAATTAAACAGGTAGTAACCTGAATGCTTTTGAGTCACTTAAAAGAACCGGCTTGCGTAAGAGTCATTGTTTAGGATTTGAATTACACTGTTCTTGCTGTTTAGTTTTAGTTCACTGACAAGAACCGCTCATGAGAATCATTTACTCAATAATCACCATA
Source organism: Enteromius radiatus (assembly GCA_032357445.1). Lineage (NCBI taxonomy): Eukaryota > Metazoa > Chordata > Actinopteri > Cypriniformes > Cyprinidae > Enteromius > Enteromius radiatus. The sequence goes on from JAUCMS010000049.1 coordinate 6,596,466, forward strand.
TGTACATCCTTGTAAATAAGTTGACTACTGTGAAAGGTGTAAATTGTTTGGATGTATTAATGAGAGAAGTATGGCGTCTAGACTTGCTAAGTCTTTCCCAGCTTGAAGTCCACTGACACTTTGACTCTGTGATAGTCCTACCACTGCGTCGTTTTGATACAGCGGAGCTGTGCTTTCATCCCAGCGTGTTTCCTCTGCATCTAAAACCTCATTAATCCAGCCATGGGTATTTTATACTCCAGGCAAAGTGGAGATGATCCAGCCGCCCTCTGACTTTGCCCTCTCTGGAGCCCAGGAGATACGCTCAGATGGTTTGTAGGCTAGAGGCTCTCGTTTGCCAGCTGTGTCTTAATTGATTTTGCCCTCAAGCCTGGGATGAGGAGAAGAAATGGTTGCAGGCAGGTGGACCATTGGATATAGAGTATGTGTGTCCATGCATGCACCCCACTGACCCAGGTCTAATTTTATGTGTGGAAATACCAGGATGAGAGTGTGTGAGGTTTTAAAGGTTGTTCTGCTTAATGCTGGAGGGTCTTACTACATTTTAGTAACCACAAGTAGTATATTTTTTAATAGTAACATTTGTTTTTTATTTAAGCCTATTTAATATATTTCATATATTTATTTATTTATTATATGTAAGCAATAATAAAATGTAATAACATATAAAAGCATGCAGACATAAATTGCAAAAATCTGTTATATGTTTTTTTAGTTATTATGAGATATTTTAGTTTTATTCTCAGATGTGTTAAACTGTTTATTTCTTTTTTTAAACTGTTTATTTCATATTTTTGAACTTTACAACTTCATTTGTTTGTTAACTTTTTTGTGTATTTTATGTATTTAATTATATTTATAATAAACTGTAAAAAACCAAAACAATTTCCTCTCCATTTGTGTATTTTTTTGTTTTAGTTATGAGTTATTTTAGTTTAATTTATTACATTGTTGTATTTATTTATTCATTTATTTGAAACATATGCTAGTATTTCATGTAGCCATTATTTATCTGTTTTTAAGCATCTTTAGAATTTTTAACATATTTAATTATATTTATACAAAATAACATGCAGAAATTATATATTACAACTCAAAACAATATTTTATGTCCATTTATGTATTTATTTTTGATTTAGTTATTAGTTATTATTCCTGATGATATTCTACTGTTTATTATATGATGTTGCTTTGAAAGTATATATTCCAAAATAAATAAATAGTTAAACAAAACGTGTTTACATTTCTTACCACAAACAGTGCAGTAAATATGTTATTTTTTACCTGGTGGTTAATAGATGCATACTGGAAATTATATTTATGTCTGTGACCATAGCAACACAAATCAGGATTAACATCATAATTGCAACAAACATAAATACTGTAGTTATTCATGTTGTATTTTAGAAAGATATCACATAAAACTAGCGTTTTTAAAATCTACAAGATACAGTACATGACATTTAGACATTAGTTGGACAAGATAAACCTCAACCAATCGGAGACCGGAGATTTCTAACAAAAAGCTGATGCCCAGGTCATTATGTATTTTGCACGCCGCTTTTTCACAGTTAACTTTTATAGCGCATTAACTTGCAAAATGACATTACGAAATGTCAAGTTTACCATCACAGCTGTCAGGCTGAAATATCTGGACATATGCCAGTGATGTTTATGCAAACGTGCCTTGTATGGTATCCTGGAAATTGATTTGAGTTATACTAGTGTAAATCACACTAATGTGTCTAATACAAGTCGCTGTTCTTTAAAATGAAAGCCACAGAAACGCTGAGAGAACCAATGTAGGCTAAACTGTAGCTGTATGGTCAGTTTTTGAAATATCATCTTGAAGAAAGGCTGAGCAAATAAATTTTTAACACAAGCGGTTGACTAATTTCTCCCTGTGAACACAAAGATTTGATATTCACAGCTTGCCGGAACTCTTTTTTTGCACAAACGTGTATGTAAAAAGGGTCCAACTCATTATTATAGTGATTTTCAGTCCTAGTATTGTAGTTCATTTCAGAAACGCCACTGAGACATTTTCCCTCGGTAATTGGAAATATAGCAATGTTAGGACATATGTTAGTTTGAAAATAGAAAAATAATGAGAACAAAATCACAACTTTCTGTCGTGCTGCTTTATAGCACCTGCGGTACTTTCTCAGCCTTAATGAAAAGGGTTAAAAAAAGGAAAACCAAATGCATTGTTTCTGAATTTCATCATCTCTGTGTCCTGTTTGTTCTCGCAGATATTGATGATTGTCAGTCCAATCCATGTCAGAACGGTGGAACCTGCATCGATGAGATCAACTCTTTCGTATGCCTGTGTCTGCCCAGTTATGGTGGAGCAACTTGTGAGAAAGGTAATAAAATAACACGTGTGCACTCACATGGAAATTATGATATATATGTTCTAAAAGAAATGGGAGGTGTATGCGGGAAGTTCCTGATCTGGCTACTAATCTAGAATAAGTAGCATCTTTCTAAATTATTATTATTAATTAAATTTTTTAGTTTTGGTTGTCATGGCAATTTATTTTTCCTCCTTATTTTGATATATGAAGACATGAATGGATGAATTGATGGATGGATGGATGAATGAATGAATAGATGAAGGGGTGGATGGATAGATGGATGGATGAATGAATGGATGAAGGGGTGGATGGATAGATGGATGAATGAATGAATGAAAGGATGCACAAAGGAATGATTGGATGGATGGATGAATAGATTGATGGATGAATGAAGGAATGATGGATGGGTGCATGGATGGATGGATGAAGCGATGGATGGATGGATAGTTGGATGAATAAATGAAAGGATTAAGGGATGGATGGATGAAAGAATTAAGGGATAGATGGATGAAGCAATAAATAGATATATGAATTAAAGGATGAAGGGGTGGATGGATAGATGAATAGATGGATGAATGGAAGAAGAGATGAATGAAGGAAGGGATGGATGGATGAATGAAAGGATGAACAGATTAATGAAGGAATGATGGGATGGATGGATAGATAAAGAGATGATAGGACGAAGGGATAAATGGATGGATAAAAAGATGGATGGATGGATGAATGAATGGATGAAGATATCAATAAAGGAATGATGGATGGGTGGATGGATGAAGCGATGGAGGAATGAATGAAAGGATGAAGGGATGGAGGGATGGATGGATGAATGAATGAATGAATGAATGAATGAATGAAATGATGAATGGATGCACAAAGGAATGATTTGATGGATGGATGAATGATGGAATGATGGATGGGTGCATGGATGCAGGGATGAATGGATGGATGGATGAAGGAATGATGGATGGGTGCATGGATGAAAAGATGGATGGATGGAAGAAGCTATGGATGGATGGATGGATGGATAAATGAAAGGATTAAGGGATGGATGCATGAATGGATGAATGAAAGAATTAAGGGATAGGTGGATGAAGCAATAGATAGACGATTGAATAAAAGGATGAAGGGGTGGATGGCTAGATGAATAGATGGATGAATGGAATAAGAGATAAATGAAGGAAGGGATGGATGAATGGATGAATGAAGGAATGATTAGATGGATGAAGACATGCAAAAAAGGGTGAACAGATTAATGAAGGAATGATGGGATGGATGGATAAAGAGATGATGGGATGAAGGGATAAATGGATGGATAAAAAGATGGTGGGATGAAAGAATAAAAGGATGAATGGATGGAAGTTGCCACAATTTTTTCTTAAAAATGTACATGCGTGTTTGTGTATTTATATATACACATTAAATATATACTCTATATAAATATATACATGGTGCGATTTGCCTGTATAAACATACTGATACTTCAGTAGCTGAGTAAACCACAGGTAAGTTCAGGCCTGGGCATTTCATGTGATGATGGCAATAGGTGCAGATAGCTCAGGTGTGTGCTGTCAAACTAAACAAGCAGCACCTGTCCTCAGACGCAGCACATTTAATCTTGGTGTAATCCAAGCAGTGTCAAACCTCTGCTGCATGATCGCTTTCTCCAGCCTGAATGTGTTTGCTGTACCGTCCTATGGCCTTACAAGCAAGCGTTCAGCTGCAGGGCAATGAAGCATGGGCGATCAATCCCGTCCCCGCCGCGCGTGATAGAAAAGGGAGTCTGAGAGGAGAACGGGAGTAAGAAAATAGAGGAAGCAGTGGGTAGAATGCGCTCGGACTTGAGATCGCTCTGATGGAGCGAAAAGCACCTTCACCCGAATCCTCCCCTCCCAATGCAGCCCCCAAAGACAGCGGAGGGGTGGGGGGTTAGCCCTCCCATCATACACACACTTTATGTCTTGTAAAGTGGGCCTGAGGAGTGGGAGCAGTAGACTGGAACAAGTCTATGGCTGCTCTTCTGGGGGTGACAGGAAGTTCATTTTTGGGTGAGCTATTACATTAACATGCAGGACTACTGTCAGAGTGTCAGTAGTCTTTGATTTCTATTTTATTTTGTACCAGTGCATTCTGATTGGTCACTGTTTGTGGCAAAGGATTATAGTGCATAACAGTTGAAGTCCTCATATGAGAAGAAAAGAACAGATTTTTAATAATTTTGTTGCAGCAGATACTTTAATTATAATTCAGTTATGTAATTTTTATTAATTTATTAATATTAATGTTGTTGTTTTTATATTATTATTATTATCATACTTAAAATAAACCATTTTTTAATCGATTGTTTTCTGCTTTTACAAATTAAAATTTAATTCTATAATTTGCAATCCTTCATGGAAAATAAATTAATAATTATTATAATATATATATATATATATATATATAAAGGATGAAGATGCATTATATATACATATTTTTTTATTATTATTATTATTTTTTTTTTTTGGAAATACAAATGCAGTTTGTTTGTTTTTTTCAGAAGAACTGATCAATGAACACCTAATATATTATTTTATAATGTAATATTCAAATAATATTATTTAAAACCAGTTCAGTTTTCATGTGGAAATAATGTTTTATTAAAAAAATAAAATAAATGAAAAAAATGTAAAAAATAAATATCCTTTTTTTTAATTCCTATTAATGAAATTAATTGGCAAATGTGGTGGAGAATGCGGGCACACACTCTATGTATGTTTGGAAATGTACTAATGCATATATTTTGCTTTTTATCACCGCCTTGTCACGATTTCCATTCAAAATGAATAAGGTTATTATTCCTCACCTGGATTAGAGTTTTTAAATCGCACCTTGAGAGCACCAATCTGGATGTTTTTTGTGTGCAAACAGTGGTTAATGTACACCCGCACACACCCCTTCAATAAGAATGATCAAAGAGGCGCTGAAGCCCGTGTCAGGTTAATTTGTTTGCTCGCCCAGTCTCCGGTGTAATGTGATTCAAAGACTGTCTGTTCTCATCACAACCACATCAGTCCTTTTGAAGCTCACCTGCCTCCACCAGAAACCTCCAGTTTCCATGGCGACCACTAGCGATGTCAATACACCTACAGCACCTCTAAACTGGTCGGGTTCAGAGGCCAGCTGTTCGATATGCGCCGTAATGTGTGTATCAACAGACCCGCTGAGCCAATTAATCTGTTATGCTAATTGCAACTCTCAAATTGAGGTAAAAGCATTTCTAAACGCATTAAACCATTGCATTAAAGCAGCAATCTGTAATGTATTTTTGCAGGGAAATAATCCTCAATTTCCACGCACCGCCAGCTCTGAAGAAATGTCGCTTCTCAAAAGCTTCCCTGCCAGTCGTTCCCTCTCATTCAGATCTTGAGGAGTGCATGTACCTGGCAATTTCAGCTTCAGTAAACTCAAGAAAGCGAACCGAAGAAATTCACAAACATGCATGGCATGCTCCAAACGTCCTCTATTCTTCACGTGGAGCGAATTGAATAAAAACCTGATTAGTGTGTGACACGCTTAATTAATCCCAGTGAAGAAAGCAGAATGCACTTCAAAACGTATCTCATGCCACTTGCGTATGTTAATATCGTGCGATTGTTCAGTTCTGTATCGCTTCTTTTGAAATCCCAATTCCGTGACGCAAATATTTCTTCGGAGAGAACAGAAAATGCCTTTGGATAAAGGTACAGAGTCCCGAGCGAGGATGAAGGGACAGTAATGCCGGCCGAGGCTCGCGAGTCACATTTCAGGAAACCGTTCAAACGCGCACACACAGTTTCTGCATATATACTTCCTGCTCATAATTTAGTGAGCGCGAGCAATTCCCACCGTATCTGGCTGACTGTGAAGTATTTGTTAAGTCAAATGTGTGGGGAAGATTTATGAGCTGGAGTCATGCCTGATGCTTATTAACTTAGGCCCACCACAAAATCATTTTGTTGTGGTAGTCGGAGTTTGTCCTCGGCCTAGCGGATGCCGCAAACATCTCAGCCAATGTTGTCATGTTTTTCAAACAGCCTTACTGTTATTACAATATAATTATCTCAGAGTTTACAACACACTTCCACCCTGCGTTTGTTTGTGTCTGTGTGAAGGAGCAGTGACTTCACTTTTCGTTCTTTCATTCATTACTTTCTTTGTTTATTACAAAAAAAACTCTGTAAAGATATAGATACATAGATGTACAGTATAGATGTGAATATCTGTTTTCTTTATATGGACCACAAAACCAGTCATAAGTGTCAAATTTTTGAAATTGGGATTTATACATCATCTGAAGGCTGAATAAATAATCTCTTCAATGATGTATGGTTTGTTAGGATAGTACAATAATTGGCTGAATGCTAAGAAAATCAGCTTTAAAGTTGTTCAAATAAAGTTCTTAGCAATGCATAGTACTAATCAAAAATTAAGGTTTAATATATTTACAGGAGGAAATTAACTGAATATGTTCATGTAACTTGATCTTTACGAGTCTGTGTGGCTCGGAATGAACTCCTTTTGTGGATGCGTTCTTCACGCAATAATCTGCAGAAACATAACAGCTAACATTAAACTATAAAGCATTTTATTATAACAGTGTTCTCATTATAATGGTGTGCATATGACAGTGCCAGTCATAGTTATTACTATTCTGCATTGTTTGTCCTGCTCGCGCTATGCGCGGAAGAGATAAGGACTTTACTGCAGAGTAACTCAACCAAATCTTATACAACATAAATAATATACACAATAAATATGTATAAACCAACTGAAATCTTTTGAAGTAACTTGTAACCTACCTGATCGAAAAAAATCTAGTCCTTCAATTTGAGTCTCTTTAAAAAAGATTTAAAGGTACTGTATGTAGGATTGACACCGAGTGGTTGAACTACGTATTGCGGTTCAAATTCAAAATACCGGAGATGTTTTTTTTCACCCGGCCCCTCCTGCTCAGACTTGACGCACACACGCAGGTTGCCAAATTGAAGACAGCTACTAGAACGAGCGCAATGACGATGGAATGCGCTGTGTTAATGCAGAGCAGGCGACTTGGATGCCGAAACGCTACTGACTTCGTGATTGGGAGATGGATGGAGGGTGGTGCTTCAGGCCAAAACAAAACATGACAACATAAACATCAGTTGAGGGCTGCAAGTGTGCTTTTTAAACGAGAATATCCAGGCTGTACTACTGCTGTCAGCAATATGAGTGCTTGAAATTAACATGATGTCTTAATGCCTGTTGAACATAACGGAGATTATGGAAAATGAAACTAAATTTAAATCTATTGGAGTTAAAGTATTTATTTAAAGCTTCTTTCTTTTCAGATTATTATTTACAGCATTATTTTAATAGGATGTATATTAAAACGGTGGTTCTAATTGAAATCAGACATTGAGCACCCCCATATAGTCAAATGGTATGATCATAACACCCCACGAATATTCGACTGAGAGATTGGGAATCGAATCAGGCTCTTCAAACCGAAACATCGAATCGTTGACTATTTGAGGATACCGCTACTTGATAAACTTTTTGTAACAATTTGGTCCCACTTTATTTTAAGTGTTCCTAATACCTCTGTACTTCCATAGTAACTAGATGTGTATCTAGTATGTAACCACAGTGTAAGTACACATTGCTACATAGTATCTACAGCTGTAATATTTCTGTAACTACACATACGTAACGACCCTCAGAATGGTGTGTGTGAGTACAAATGAGTAACAGGACATTGGTAACAACACTTTTTTCACTTCACTAAGTATTCATATAACAGGAATCACATAGCTACATTTTGTAACAGCAGTATGTATAAGAGTAACTGGAACAGGGGGTGTAGTTGGGTAGGTTTAGGATATGTAAAGTGGGTGGAGTTGGTGCACCTCTGTAATACCAGTGTATAAACATGGTAACTCCTCAGGAACTGCTCACTTAATATAAAGTGTAACATTCTGGACACCAACCAAAATTTATATGTAAGGCCTAATTTACTGCCCCGCTGCTGTGTAACATCAGAGTCATTACATGCTCAATCCATAGCAATTGTTTGAAAAAGGAGTTTGAAAAAATGTGTTATTGAGCGAAACGCTTAGGAGTCATTGAGCAAGTATGGTGCAAATAAATGCATATTATAAGACAATGAAAGTGTTTGACCTTGTATGCATGTCAACCCATTATCGGGGACTCACAAAACCACAAACTTTCATTATTCATAATAGGAGCACTTTAAAATAAAATACTGATTTAAAGCTACAACTTCTTTGTGGCGAGCTTAAATTCTGCAACCCAAGCAAGCATCATGAAGCATTACTGACACCAGTATTACACTTAAATAAATGCTTGAGAAATAAACATCACTCAGTGTTTGTTTAACCTGTTGGACATGAACCAGCACCAATCATGGAGTCTCCCCATGACACTTCTTCCCGGCACTAATTCACACTTAATACATGAACCATTACCTAACTTCCAGAAACTGAACACTTGCATTTGTGAGGCAGTAGGCTATTTACACACCGAAATGCCGCTACAGCACCAGTATCATTCCTCACTGAAACGCTTCAATGAGAACATGAGAAAACACTCGGCCAAACGGAAGCAGGGAGGTTCCTCAGTCCGTGCCCCAGACCGCTATCTTGAGTTAAATCACTGCTAGAGAGCGTTGTACCCGGCCTGTACTACACAACAGAGCGTTGTGCACCGAACTACAAACTGTCTGTTTGAATTGCACAGACAGCTTTGACCCAAAACTAACAAAGAAACAGCTAGTAAATAACCAGGATCATGAACTTAAGTGCATTAAACTGCCGTTTTGAAGCATTACTTTTTGTTTCTGGGTGAATATTATTTATTATAATTATATAGGCTACAAATTTTTTATATTAAATAGGCCTAAATATAATATCTAAATTATATATATATATATATATATATATAGCCTATATAACGATTTTCAGATACTAAACTTTTTTATGTCTTCATTTTTCAAGATTACAGTTTAAATGCAGATTCCACTGTCAAGGAGACAGCAACAGAGTTATACAAGAAATTAAACATTTGATTTATTGGGTAACAAATCAATAACAGTCATGCTAGATGACACATCTTCCAAAACAAAATCATTTTCATGTGATAATAATCTAATCTTGCAGCAGTAATTTAGGTGAAAAACAACCAAGCACTAAAAAACAGAAGTAACTCAGAATTTCAACAGTTAAGTCCACATTAATAGATTTCTTTTTTATTAGTATTTTATTTTTCCCATTGTACTTTGGGAAAAAACATCAATGTCAATAAATTACAGGAAAAATTTGTTATATATGTGTTATATATGCGTAAAATTACACCTGTGAGTATAAAATTAGCTTAATTATGTCTATTGTTTGCATACTCTTGTCAAAACTGACAATTAAATGACGTTTAAAAAATTCATATAATCCTAAAAAGGCTTCAGTATCTTACGCTATTGGTGCAGTATGTGCCAGATTTGTTTGGACATGTTTCAAGAAACTTTACATATGGTATTCTGTCTTTGCAAAACATGGCCATAATTGCTTTTGTTTCCCTCGCCATGTTACTGTCTAGACCAAGTGATGTCAGCTTGCGTCATCTGTTAGAGAACAAGAGACTTCTAATTGAGCTTCTCCACACTCCACTGGCAAAAAAAAGAAGTTTGCATGACTTTTACAGTTACACAATATGCTGGGTCCATCATTTTCCTATCTGATCAACAAGGCCGATATGACCAGAATAAACAGAGATATAAACACTACTGTATTCCGCTTCTCCAAAGGGTTTTACAGACAACGAATGACAGAGACTGGGCCGTGATCCTCCCTTCATCGCTTTCCATGGAAGGGTTAGTTTGCATCACAGCAATTCCAAGGAAACATAATCCCAGAAATGACTGTCCATTCAGAGAAGTGAAAGACTTACTGTAAAATCTATGGCATGATTATGAGACACAATATTTAGTTGATTTATTAGTGGCCTGGGAAGTCACTTGGAAACCAAACTAAACAATAGCAAGTTGATGTATTTTACAGTATAACATGAGCTGAGACAAGCCCAGCTCTAGCCTGAAGGGTTTACACACTCTTGGTTTCAATATCACTCATCCCTTATTAATAAATTTCATCACTTAAACTACAAATGCCTCGTTTGTTACGTTTACGGAGCGCACTAACGTTAAAGAAGCATTCAACACACTGACAATAAAAGTCATCCGTAAGGAAAGACAGACACGACAGAAATGAAAATATATAACGTTAGTTAAACTCCGCTAACGCTAACAGAAACGTAACGTAACCGTTGAGAGCCTAAAACGGTCAACATAATAAACAAGTAGTTATTTTACTCTTCTGAAACATGTTTATTAGAGGTATTAACCAATTTGGTCAAGTTTTACTACGCAACACAACTCGGTAAAATCATATTTGCCTCACAAAACTTATTTCGACACAAGTGACTCTTTATAACCGCACTTCCGACATTAAAACTAACTATCTAACGTATTCAAACTAATACATTTATACACGCTCTAAGACCGACAACGGTACAATTAAAGACACGAAACGTTAAACATTTTGAAGTTTCGTAACTGACGATCTAACTCCGAAAATACGCTACGCGTATTCACTGCGCATGCGCCGCCGGACTATTCAGAAACCGGTACACAAACAACTCTCAAAACTCTTTTGACAGGAACACGAGTGGCTTACTTGAATAAAAGCAGCTTTTGAATATATTTCCCAAGTCTTTTTCCTCGTTTGACGCCTCGGAATTGGTGAAATAGAAAATAGCCCTGGTTTTTCTTCAGCTCGTCGCACTTGAAGCCATGTTGTTGAACTGAAAGCCAATACTTCCGCGGCTGCCTTGACACGTCTGACTAGACGCGAATCAACGTGACTTGTATGGGACGCGACGCGTCTGTTCTCCGACGTCAACAGCCAATGACCAATCAAAGGCGAAGAGAACTTTCTAGCGGTGCGTTTGCGTCGAGTCTCTCGCTCGCGGAAGCGTCAGACTATAATATTAACAAATGACGAATAAAATAACGACAAAGTCGTGGTTTTGTAGTGGGAATGTCTTGGCGAAATATCATATATAACTCTAAGATGTTTAAAACAAGTTTGAGAGAGTTTTAGGCTGTTTTAGGTATTAATATATCATTTCTTAGTTTGTTGCGCGCCCTTGTGGATATTAAGCTAAATAGTTTTGTCTTGTAGGGTCAAAATTCTATTCTATTCGATCTATACTTAAAAATAATAATAAAATAAATGTAAGACAGTGTGTTGTTTGGCACACAAAACTATACACCAAAAATATGCTAATTTATGAATGTATGAATTAAGCAGTTTTGTTTGATTGATTGATTATTCCCTAACAAAAAATGTAGCCCTCACAGGTCAATTGTAAGCCATGAGCTTGGACAGATTGTCCTTTATGAAAATTAACCATGGATTATTGTAGTAAAACTGTAGTAACCATTATTTATTACCATTTGTAGGTTATAACCAGTTTTAATACAAGCACCATGATTAAACCATGATTAATTTGTGATTAGCATGGTTTTAACTGTAGTAACCAAGTTTTTGTTTTAATTTGCAGTAAAACCAATTTCGTAGTTTATGTTTATGTATTGACAAGCCGTTTAAAAACACGGCAAAAGCAGTCAAATAGGTCCAATAGTCATCATTCTAGCACATATAAAATAAACAGTGGAAGGCAAAAACAGGTTTATTTGGATGACTTGAACAGTACCTATCTCGACCGGTAGGTGACACTATGCAAGCAGGATTCAACAAACCGTCAACGATGCAGAGCTGAGGTGTAATTAAAACATCTACACTACTTACTAACTGTACACATTTTAAAGCGTAACAAGGATGGCTAAATGTAAAGCTGCTGGATCCAATGAGCCTTGACTGTATTGATTTATTCTATAGATGTGAATGACCCAAAGTGTGTCACGCAGAAAGAAAACTATGTTATGCTGAAAACATGTACTGTAACTGAATAAAGTTTGTGTTTGATCACCTCTGGCTTCATTTAGGCTAAGTATTCATAAAAAGAAGCAGCCGTTTGAAATGTACTCTGAATATTCCGGTAGTGCAAGGGAAGAAGAACGTCTTCCAATTCTTCATTTCTTTCATATAGAATTCAAACTTAACTGATGATCGTTCTTAAAGCGATAGTTCACACGAAAACACCAAAAAAGAAGAATATAGTCCAAATAGTACACATGAAACTTGATTATAGGATGATACTGATGTCTTACACATACGATTACACATAATATTACCACTCTTTATAGGCTACAAGTTGTGTTGTATGTAGCTAACTTTACTTAGTGATGCTAAGCTCAGATAATTTTATTTGATCTTTGAATCAAATCTTTTTGATAATTTGAGCCTTGTTAAAATGCCATGTTCAGTACACATTCTTTGATCATATTCTAAATTAGGAAATCATTCGTTTCAGAATTGAGATTATAACTCCCAGTTGCATCACGAGTCTGTGACGTAGCTCAGCTGTGAGAAGCAAAGTGGAAATTGTGAGAAACTGTGATGATAACTTAATTTCATACAACTGTTTTCCGTGGTTTCATCATATGATAGCAGCACAAATAGTTCATGAATGTTCATCGCTAGTTTAGAAGGAAGCTAAAAGAAGAAAATGGTCAATTTAAGCTTCAAGGATGTGACGAAACTTTAAAAGCGTTGGAAGAAAATGTGTGGTATATTTCAGTTCTTAGGGGATTTTATAAAGATATTATTGTTATAAAGTTCCACTGTTTGAGTCTGTTTGTAAATACAATTGGTTCGATGAGGACTCACAACTTCTTTGACCCAAAATTTGACTATGATTGCGCAAATGTAAAAGATAGCACCATTTTTTTACGCGTGGGAATGAGCCATACATGCAGCCTTTTGGCTGAGAACGCATTGCTTTGAAAGTCCTGGATAAGTATCCTGACGGAAATGCCTGGTTGACAGAGCAGAGCAGGCCATAAGAGTGGTTTATTCCGCCTGGGATATCAATGAGGCTGCTAAAACATCCAGCAAGATATTTACATGTAAAGAAACTGGAAAGAGATACCAATCCAGAAATGAGGAAAGCAGGCGACAGGGACTGATTGACATTCCTCATGGCACTTCTCAAGAAGAAGAAATAGTCATTTTAGAGAACTCTACTCGGCCTCATCGAATTCTGCTGAGAGAGGTGTATACACACATCCCATATGTGTGTATACTTATTCTAATACACATGCCATATTATTAATTAGTGTCGTCAAATGATTAATCACATCCAAAATAAAAGTTTTTGTTATATACATACAATATATATTTTGGAAATATTTACTATTTATGTAGGCTATTTATATTCTTCTATATTAATATATTTAATATATAAGCAAAGTGTATTTTTCTAACATATAAACATGTATGCATTTGTATTCATATTTACATAATAAATATACACAGTATACACAAAACTTTTCTTTCGGATTTGATTAGCAGTTAATCTTTTGACAACACTATTATATTTAATATAAAACATAAGTGAGTATATAACTGTATAAATGTAAATATTTGCTATGTGTTTATTTATATATACATAATAAATGTACACACACATATATAATGTAAGCAAACACTTTTATCTTGGATTAATTGTTTGACAGCACTACAAAATAGCTTTCTTGTTGGTTTTTAGCTTGAACTGAAATTCAGGGTGATGTTTTAAGTAGCATTGAATAAAAATATACGACCTGTTACAATGTTTTGCTGCATAAATAAATATGGAAAGTGGTGTGTAATATTGTACTTGATTTTTATCATTGTATACTGTACATCCAGATAAATACAAATGTCTGTCTAATACCTAATTGTGAAAGCGCACCCTTGTGGAAATTATTTATTGCTACAAGTTTTTACTTTTTTAGTAGTTTATCATAGGCTACTTGAACTTTTATTCCGTTCAATATAAAGCGCAGTCCACACTAGCATCCTAAAGAATAGTACAGTATGGTAAAGTATAGCCTAATGCTACTACTACAAAGAGCCTCATAATAATTTAGTGTCTCTAGCAAATATTTCGAACTCAGTAATCTATCAAATAATGTTAGAAATCCCCTTAGTCCACTTCACAAGTACATTCTTGAGCTTACAGAACAACACATAACCACACAAAAGCCTCTTTGCGTGTCGCGGCTTTGGCAGAGCTTTCCTTTTTTGGCACACAGGCATTTGACAAATTAGACCAAAAGTAAACACGATTATGTAAATGTATGACAAAATCAAATTATGCACTTTTCCAAAAGCGCCTTTGTTTGGCTCGATTATTCTCCCACAATAACGCAGCCCACTGGGGGCCACTGTAAATTGGGTTAGGCACAATTTTTGGAGAGGGTGTCCTTGGTAAGTAGATGTTTATTTTCAACTATAACACAAGAGACCTGCGTAATATCTATTGACTTTTCAAGATATACTGAATACTAATATTGTTAATCTTACTCTTAACAACTTGTAGATTACCAGCGAACATCATGGTACTGGAGATATGTGTTTTTCTATTTTCCCTGACGGCTCTTGGTGTCCTTTACACTATGAACAATATTCCAGCTTTTCAAGAGTGAGTATTTTAGTAACGTATAAAGCTAAAATGATCATAATGCGGTGTTAATGCTTTTAAAAATAACCTCTTTGATCACATTTATTATGATCATTATAGGTGTAGTTGAGGAATTCATTTTGCTTGATTAAATATGGTGATCTTTGACGGTTATTACTCGTATGTCTCTTATTTCTTTATCTCTTCCACTTGAGGGCAGTGAAAGCATATGGTTTTATTCACAAAATAATTTTTTGTTATCACTTTCACAAAACTTTAATTGATTTGTTCTAGATTCAAGCTACTGCTTTTATTGACAGAAACCACAATAGGATTGTAGAAATCGCAGCCTGACAAAAACTAAATATTACATTCACAACATTACACCCTTTTAATAATGATGTAGGCGCTCCAAAGCAGTACAAGCCAAGAAAATTATACACCACACTTGGAAGACTAAGAAATTTGTGTGTACATCTCTCCCTGGGCTGGTCTCAGCATCACAAAAAGAGGCCAATTTAAAGTTAAACAGAAATATGAACGCCTGCAATTTTAATTGCAGTCTGCGACATTTTCATTTGGAGTTTCTGTTGTTTTCAAACTGAAGGTCAAAGGTAACCTACAAAAATTAGTGATGACTGATTGCAGAATTATATATTTATTTAGTTCAATAATCAAAAATTAGCAAGGTCATCGAAAAGTGCTGTACTCGATGCACGTCTATGCCAACATTTATTCATTTTAAAACAAAAATTATCTCTGTTGGAGGCTGTACTGACAATAAGACTTGTTCACTGTCTGAATAGCTCCTCATACAACAGTAATCATGTTTCAGAAAGGCAGGATGGTTGTCATGTGTTTCCCCATCTCATTTGGTGCTCTGGGTGTTGGAATAATTACAGTTCTCTCTGCCAAACCATTCATCTCTGCTCACTTACTGAAGACAGGAAAGAAAATGGCCGAATGCACATAAGTGTGTGGTAATTGGGGATGAGTCGCTATGCAAAATTTATCAGAAATGAATTTATTAAAGTATGGCGCCCTTTAGGATAGGCTTGAAGGGCATATTTTGATTAAACATTTAATACTCACTGTTGTGTGTTCCTAAGCTGCACCCTTAAAGTACTGCCACACCCCTATTAGCATGTCCAGTTCTACCTCAGCTCTAAACTTTACCTACCCAACCTCATGCCAATTAGACACATGCTGCGTCCGAAATCGCATACTGCTTAAGTAGGTACTACATTTAAAGTTGAACGTACTACCCGGCCGTTAAAACAGTAGGTTCTATATAGTATGAATGTGGGTAGTATGAATGGAATTCGGACGTACTACATCCGCCATAT
>JAUCMS010000049.1:6623452-6639373 GCA_032357445.1 Enteromius radiatus
CCGCGGAGGGTGACTTGTTTAAAATGTAACAAAAGCTCCATATTACACATTCAATTACACAATAAAACGTTGTTTTACCATTTGAGCTAATTCCCCTTCCTGTTCCCTACACCTGGTATGCAAGTATGTAAGCAGCTACCATTCAAGTATGTAACTCAAGTACGAAACTATATTTCGCTCTCTTTTAAAGAAAATGCAGTGCATTAATTACAGACAATATTCGACATCACATTATCATAGTTTCACGATACAACACACTCTGTTTATTAGATATACAGAGTCAAAACCTAACGATATTCGTTATGTGTGAACTTGCAAGTACGCTTAGTTTGGCGCTTATTTTTAACCACTTCTAGTGGTTAAACTAATTTGAGGTTATTCGAGTTTAAATATTCACTACAAAGTTACTAAATACCTGGTAAAGCTATAAACACTGGGTTTGCAAACAAATTCGCAATTAAACAAAGCTAGCTTATACAAAATACAATTTAAAAGTACACCGTCCGATAAAAAGACGAGCAATCCTCTTTGTTACCACAGTATATATCAGCCTAACACTAGGAGCTTTTCTTCAGTCGTAGTGTAAATGAGAGAGACACCGTCAGCAGCAGAGTGTGATGAGACAGACGACATCTGCAGTGAAACCGAGTCAGAACCGGGACAGCTGCACCGGAACGCGCGTCACTGCACGGGAGCAATAATAACTTCATACCGTCTCAACATAAAACGCGTCCTTTCATCATGTTGGTGAGTTCAGACTGCATGTGTGTGGGTTTTTACTACGGTAACCTTGATAATGCGCAGTGCATTGCGGTAGGGGATGCTTAAAGATGCTGTAAGGGGAGTTGAGGAGGAGGAGGAGGAGGATGATGTATGATTCCGTTGTGTCGTATATAATGTGTTTGGGCTGCTGTCAGTGCTGCATAGTGTGTGTGTATGTGTGGTCTGGATCATGTTACATAAAAGAAGACATAAAAAAGGCCTGCATTTGTAAAGTACCACTGTATGACTTTCAGACAGCAGAAATCAGATAATTTTGTCATAGTAGACATAGACTCTACCTAATGTTTGCATTCATGCTGGTATATACATCATTAGAGTTGCAGTAGATTTAGACTAGATATTGCCCATATTGTCTGATTTAGTCAAACATAAACAAAACCAAGCCCATTTATGTGCAATTCTTTTTTTAAATTTTTTATTTAAGATCTTGTGCTTGGAAACCATTATCTGCACGCTCTTGTTCCTTTCACCCTTTGTGACCACCTACCCATCTGACTTGGAGAAAGGCCGCAGGAGAGTGGTTCATGTAATGGGTAAGAACTTCTCCTGTGCCACTTTATACCAGGTGTCCCAGATCACAATGTACACAAGGCAAATCTGCAAATGCAGCGTAAGCAGAAGAAGGTTATACCGACAACCGCCTACTTGGAGAAAAACATTTTTGCGAACATGTGACCCACAGATAAATACCATTATTGTGTAAGTGCATTGATATTCAGAGCACTTAATGTAAATTTTGACACAGACCACTCCACTCACAAGAGTGATCTTCAGAGTATATAACCTCACTTTGCAAGTTCAGTGTCTGTCCATCAGAAAATCTCTTATGAACCCTAATTGTAGTGGCTACTCTGAGCTTAAGTAGGATTTAAAAGCAATATGCTACATCTGATAATTTATATTGTAGGTAAACATACTTTATAATCAGTTTCAAGTCAACTAGGTTGCTTTTCTCTTTATTTGGTATTCATTTTTATGTAAGCAAGAAAAAATGTCTTTAATTGATGCTGTTGCACTAGCTGTCTTCTAACAGCATGGTCCCAACATTTACTTGGCAACTGCAAATTACTTTCAAAAAGTCTGTGGTTACAGTGACATTGCTTTCAATTTAGACCCTTTGCTTCAGATGAAATACTGGTTCTTTAGCTGTCTCTGGCTGAATTAGAGACTGGACATGTTTGGCAACCCACCTTTCATAAGAAAAGGTGTTGTGGTAACAAACATTTCAGAGTGCCAGGTATCCAACTGACAGTTTAAATGAGCAGATGTCAAAGCTGATTACGGCCCTTGAGGTCCGTCCGGAAAATCTTGGATAGCTATCAGATAAGGTGTTGTTTGATAGCTGTGTTTCACACTTTTAAGACTTGGTAGTTTGGAGATCCAGCTATGCTTCAAGTCACTTTGAACAGCCTTCAGGCAAAAGCAAAGAATTCAGTGGGAAATAAAAAAAAAGGTGAAGGATTTAAGCATTTCAATGCCTTTTTTTAATGCCATAGTTATTAATTTTTCTTAGCGGGTTTAAGATCAGATGCTTATTTAGCGCAACAGGTAAAGCTAAGGTACCCAGCGAGTGGGCCGCATTTGCATTACAATTGGCACTCTTAGAGGATAATCGTGCAATATGCAGATTTTTAGATCGATGTGACGTATCAGTTAAGTTCACACGACTGAAAGGGACACAGCACAAAGAATACTAAAAGATTAAAAAAAAAAATGAAAATGACCATATTTGCATATGAACTGCATGAAAAAGAAAACCACAAAATTGGATATTTTTCCACAATCCTGTAAAGTTAATTTGCACCCAGACCTTAAGAAACGTTTAGCTAAAAATAGTGTAAATTCCAGTCAGATTGACAGTCAGTCTTAATGTCAAAATTTCAACTGTAATTCATATTTAATTATAATTGCAACACTTTGAATCTAATTCAGTTTGAATGTGGCCCTCTTAAAGTTTCTGAAGTTTAGCCTGGTGCTAGGAACTCAAAAGTTATCGGACTGATTCCAAGTTACACACTTATAATGATAATTCATATGGTGTAAAGTTCTTTCTTTTTTTTCCTAGAGGATGATACGGGGGCAGTGATAGTCCAGACTGCTCCAGGTAAGGTGGTCACTCATCGTGGTGGCACTATCACTCTTCCCTGCCGTTACCACCACGAACCAGAGGACGTCGACCCTAACCGCATCCGCATCAAATGGACGAAGGTTTCCGATGCTTTCCAGTTTGAAGATGTGTTTGTAGCTCTAGGGCGACAACAGAAGGCATTCGGGTCATACCGTGATCGAGTGTCTTTTGAACGAGCAGGACCAGGAGATGCTTCAGTTATTATTCACAACATCACCTTGCAAGACTATGGCCGCTACGAGTGTGAGGTCACCAATGACATGGAGGATGACACAGGATTTGTCAATCTAGATCTTGAAGGTCAGGGAACTGGTCTTGGTTGTAGTGGCTAAGATTAAATAAAGTGTCATATGCCTACTGAACCAACTTCTCTAAACTTTTCAAAGGTGTGGTGTTCCCATACTACCCTCCATCTGGACGCTACAAGCTGAACTACCACCAGGCAGAGGAAGTGTGCCGACAGCAAGATGCAATTCTGGCCTCTCATGCACAACTCCACAAGGCTTGGCTTGAGGGACTGGACTGGTGCAACGCCGGCTGGTTAGAGGACGGCTCGGTCCAGTACCCTATCTCCCATCCTCGAGACCAATGTGGCCGCAAAGAAAGCCCTCCCGGGGTACGCAACTATGGCTACAGGCACAAAGATGACGAACGCTATGATGCATTTTGCTTTACCTCAAACCTCAATGGTGAGTGTTTGCCTAGGGTGGAATTGCTTGTAAGAAATCTTTTCCAGCCTGAGGCTGATGGACCAGGTTCCTGTTGAGAAGGTTCCTCCTGCTTCTCCTCATTTGATACATATCCAATAAATGGTGCCAGTGCCACAAATGAAGGAGTCTTAGCTGAGCAATGCATCAATTCCTGGAAAACTGGCCAAATCAAATCAGATTTCAGGGAAAATGTGATTTAGTACAGCTTCTGGGGTGCAGAGTCACTTTGTGACCATGCGGGAATAATAGGCGTTTGCACAGATGAAAGTTGAATTGATTTTGTCTTCAGGAAGAGAACTATATTTTTGGCCCTGGTTCAGACCATTTGTTACTAAGTGCTGTTTGATCCAGTGGGTACACAAGACTTGCCCAGTTCTTTAGACCCACTCACAGTCAAGTCGTTGAGCGCCAAAAGGCTTCTCTTTTGTCCCCAAGTGGGCTATTAGAGAGGACAATTTGTCCTGAAATCTTTATAGCTGGGGCAATTTTCAATAATACCCCTACACTGACCAGCTGCTGGAAATTTAGCCAATGGCCCAGTGGGAAATATGAGACATTGTGCTGCCCTAACAGTCAGCCGTCACATAAACAAACAGAAAATCAATGAATGACTTCGGAAAAACAAGTGGCTGACTGAAATGTTTCCTTCTTTGTCCTTTCCTTTTTTTTTGAGTTTCTTTCAACTCACCCAGCCAGGCCTGAAAAAATGCATCTCAATTCATCATAGTGAAGACAGGCCTTGAAGTCATGATCCATATTTCAAGATCTTCCGCAGTAAAAGGTCTACTTTTCAGAAGGATTTCATTAGCATTTTAATAGACCATTCAGCTGGACTGGAAAATGTTTCTTTGCTACTCTAGTTATTCAGACATTTACGGCAAACTGTTGTACAGTCTTCTCACAGTTTTTGTTGTTTTTCATAAAATTATGTTTCTCTTGCAGGGCGTGTGTACTTCCTCAAACGTTTTAAGAAGGTAAACTACCTTGAGGCAGTAAAGGCATGTCAACGTGACGATGCAGTGATCGCCAAAGTTGGACAATTGTACGCCGCATGGAAGATCCAGCTCTTGGACCGTTGTGAGGCGGGCTGGGTGGAAGATAGCAGCATCCGCTACCCCATCGTCAATCCTCGGGCCCGCTGTGGGGGCTCAGAACCTGGGGTCCGAAACCTAGGGTTCCCTGATAAAAAGTTCCGCCTCTACGGAGTCTACTGCTTCCGCAGAAACACTGACGTCCAGTCAACACAGCCACCCAAAGAAACCACAACCAAACCGGCTAACAGCACCAGAAGCATCTGAAAGTGCACAATACCAGTTGCTAGCATCATGGCTTCCATGTTTGCACACCTGCTAGGCTATTAGGCAACTAGGCTAGCGTTGAACTCGGGGCATAATTGAGCTTGTATAATTTAACACACTTGCTTGAAATGAGGTGTCAATCATCTCTAAACTGAGAAAGTAAGCAACTTTTCTCCTCAGAGACATTAGTTTCACAGTATACCCTGCATGCAGAACTTAATCTTCAGGTTTTCAATTTGTTTTTTTTTGCGGTTATCCAGGGAAGACATAAGTGACTTTAATTAGCGCTATGAAAATAGGAAAGCTAATTTAGCCTTACAGTGGGTATAGCACATTAGCAATAGCCCTCAGTGAGCTGATGATGAGGAAGCGGTAATGGACAAAACTTGCATCAGATGCTAGCATGAGTTGCTAGCTTGGCTTGGCTTAGCTTGCTTATTAAATGAACTTTCACAGTTATTGCCATCTAGGCAAGTAGCAAAACTGATTAGCTTTGCCAATTACTATGCACATAACTCTAGACACTCGTTTTTGATACGTTTTGAATGACCCTGCGAGCAATAACAGAATTAGGCATGACATTTTGTAGATGTTTATTACAGTGGTAAAGCTAAAATAATGTGAATGACCGACTTACATCAGCTGCTTTACTGATCACACTGTCCATTCAGTATTGCACAATATTGTCTATGATGATGCATTTTAGATTAAAGGTATTTACCTGCTCATGTTTGCCTGTCAATTCTCTATATGGCTGTGATTGCAGGACACAGAATTGCTTGTAAACACAAAAGCTTGACCTCTGACACAAAAAGGGAAGGAAAACCTGATGTCACCGGTAACCATGACGATGGCTGAATATGGCTCTAACAAATTGCACATTTCTATTTTGGTTTATCTTGGGCACAAGCTCCCGGCGATGCTGCACTTTGTGTCTACAGTCTGCAAAACACTTGAGAAAATGTTTGTTGCTTTGCCAGAATCACATAAGTGACCCTTACATTTCCATAGTAACAGCTATAATGAGGCCTCATGAATTTCAAAGAAAAGCAACAGTCATTTGTTAAACGGCTGAAATTAGGCTGTTTACTCTGATAGGTTTCATTATATGCTCAGTATTTCTGGTTGTACTTAGCACCCTGTAGCGCATTTGAATGCAAGAGTCTAAACATTCTAAAGAATACATAAAAAACCCACAATTCTGAACATTATATAAAGAGTACTAAATTATAGATAATACTATTTTTTAAAAACACAAAAATTGCTTAAAAACAGTAAATGTATTTCAAAAAATCTAACCTCTGTTGGAAATTGGCATCACAGAAGATGCAGTATAAAAAAAAAAGTATCTACAATGTTTCTCTTGAGATGGTCGCATTATCTTTCATTGGATAGATTTAATCTTCCCTCAACATGAAAGAGTCAAAATTAATTGACCCCTAACAACTGAGCACGTCCTCTTGGGGAAACAGGACTGAATCCGATCTCAAAAGGTGCCATATTTGTCTCGTTTCTTACCTGCTGACAGGAAAGAAAAAAAAAAAAAAAAAAACAGTGAAAATTGGACACTCAGAAACCATGTACTATACAGGCACAGGGTCTCAAATAATTTGCTCATCTATTCTAAAAACGAAAGTGCTGCAATGTGAAAGGAAGTCTGTCTGTTAGCATTCCCGTCTCAGCAAGAGCTAACAGAGACACACTATCCAACAAAACCTCTTGGTTAAGACAGTGTTAAGCATAGAAATCAAGTCATGATTCTTGTATAAAAGATAATACATGTGTAATGGAGAACAGCTAGTCCAGATAAACCTCTCTCCCATGCTGGAGGTCATGGTCTTTTGCATCCCCGTTAGCATGCTCTCTTTCTGTGCTGGAAGCGCTGGTTCATACCTGGCTCTGAACTGGAAGGGTTACACTGGTGCCGTGACCCGGATTGGAAGTGGGGTTTTTGTCAGTTTCAGTCGAGTAAGGCAAGTATAACCGGAGGAATTATACCTAAAATGAAAAGCAGGGCTGTCATGATTCCTTGATTCAATTCAATTACTTGATTTTAAAAAATCATTGACTGTCGAGTAACTGGAAAAATACTGGAAGTGGCGCATTCCATGAACGCAAATCCATAAAATACATTATTATACCGTTTTCCAAGGCCCATGATGTATTAAACATATTAAATATCATAACAAAGCATAATGCTATAGTAAATTCACAAATGCTATGATTCAATTTATGGGTTTAATATATGCCCCTTTATTGTGTATGCATGTACATGCACTACACTAATTATTATCATGTACACGTGGAGCTTCTCAAACTTCATCTCTGCATATTGTTGTGAGTATGGGTTTATTATAGCGTTCATCTGGGACCACCGTGCACCATTCCATCAGATTTTAGGTTAAACCATTTTAAAACCTGTGCTAACACAGGAGAATATTCTCAATATGCAACATGTTCATCAAAATAATTTAGCAAAATAAAAAATTCTACCTTTTCCAAGTTTACTTTGATGTCCACATATTGAAAAAAAAATACATGAATACTTGCTTTTAATATTTTATTTGAACTAATTATCATTGTCTCATTTCTATTATAGGCTATATGTATTTAAAGTGATTATAAATACTATTATTCAGTAAGGTCTATTTTTAATTCTACTTGATTAATTGTCAGAATGAAAAAATGATTAGTCCATAACCAAAATAACCACTAGTCTCAGCCCAGATGTGAAATATTGACCAATGTGAACATGCACTGACAGTATTTTGCTTATTTGCAGTTTCAAGACTTTCAAGACAGATATACAAACGGGGAAAATGTTACATATTTGCACCATTTGGCTCATTGCATCTTTCCTGGAAACACTCCAGTCTAGTCAAGCCATTCTTCTACTGTAAACTTTGAGAATGCTGTATTATGTACATAATGCTTTACATAGTAATTGGCTGAAGTGTTTGTAACATTGATTGGCTTATTTCAGCGGGTAATGAGTCAGTGCATACAAAGGCTGTGCTTAGTTGAATAAGCCTCCAGCGGTGAACAGTGAGCGTTTGCTGTTTGTTTAGACCCTGTAAGCTTTGAACAGGGATCCTGCTGATTTGTTCCGATTGGAAACGGCTGTAGGTAGAGATCAAGAGCGAACATGCTGCTTTTGCTCGACAGTCTGTGTTGGGAGAACTCAGACTGAAGTGGAAAAGAAAGGGTAGAAGGTTAATGCCACTGTTTAGAGCATTTATTCACAGTGAGCTCTTGAACATGACACAAGAAGAAAAGGAAAGTAGATTTCCATGTTTCGATACTAGCAACATTGACGCAAGCAAGATAAGCTATGAGCAAATTAGACATTGCATCTCAATTTTTCACACCATCCATCATAGACATAACTGCAATTATTTTAACTATATGAAAACTGAGAAACACACAACAACAACGTCACAAAGGAACATTACCTCTAAAATGATCTTTTTTTTTTTAGATTTTAGATAAGGATTTTTTCTTAGAGTTAGGCTAAAACAAACCTCAACTTTGTTAACCATGCATCTGCTTTTAATATTTGGGGTTATGGATTAGGATTAAAGCCTGTATGCTTGAAGCTAAACAGAAGAACCAACTGTCGTTATATCATGTGGAACAAAACAGCAAGCTTCAAGAGTTTTGGTGCTCCATCTTCTCTGGTTAATTTAGTCTGTTTCGTAAAACTGTAACAAAGTCTGAATGCATGAACAAAGTAGCAAAGACTGAATGCGTCATCCCTGGTTGAGTCTCGGGGCAGCTATAAAACCTACAACCTTCTTTATAAACCATTAAAACATGGCCCTTTCAAGCCATGAAGGTTGAGCGCTTCCCTGGAGCACGACAGCACTGTGAGACTAAAAGTAAGAGGACTCTGATAGACTAGCTATGCCCGAAGCCACCAATGCGTGAAAATCCTGTTGTACTGAAGATGCGCTAAGCTGCTTAATGAGGGAAGAGTCCCGGATCATCAGCCGTAGACCCACAACAAAGGTACACTGGAACTCAGCAGCCCAGATGGACTTGAGCAAAAGGATGTTTTTATTTGTTTGCGACTCATTTTTTTTGGCCTGCTTTGCATCCTGCAGTACTTTAAAAAGCTATTAGCAGCTAAAGACTCAGCAACCATCTGCACAAACATCATTATCTTGTTAAATGCGGCTCTTGCAAAGGCTTAGCAGACCTTGTGTATTCATCAGTTTACCTACTGGAATGATAAATGAACTTAAGAATAGGAATTAACCTTAGCACCGACTCACAATGCTAATATGGCAACTGTATAAACGCATTTCCCAAATGAGGACTACGCCAGAGGAGCGCGAGGATAGTTGCCTGTCACAATTTTTCAAAACGCTGTCAGTTTATGGCAAGGAACACATTCAGAAAGCAAATCCGGGGGAATCTGGCAATTCAGATGCTATTAGCACACTTAGCTTCAGTCAGCGAAAAAGTTCTTGGATGAGATGCTTAATATTTATAGAGCAAAAAAAAAAAAGAAGTGGGCTTACTCTTCTTCTTCAAATTCATATCGCTCTCAGAATAGTAACTGGTTCAAAAGAAAGCTCCGCAGTAAATCAGGAATGTGTTTTTGCAGTTGGAAAAATGCCTAGGTCATCTTAAGAGCAACACTAACTAGATTCCACAGCTTGACGTCTAATGAGGACAGCGTGCCCTTGGAACACCGGGAGAGTCTAGCACATGCAGATCAGCCGGGCAGAATGATCTCCCACTACAGCTGCGAAATTAAACTAGCTTGGAATTTATTCAAACCAAAGTAGCGCATGGAGTTTCAACGGTTAAACTGTCCAAATACAATCACTTTTTTCCCATGGCATAGTCCCAAGGGACAACTTATTCAGAAATTTAAATTCTGACATTAATGTCGTTACAAAGCTTTGAAACACAAATGAAGATGCTTTAATTGAAATCTGTACTTGGTTCCGGATTTGGCCGAGTTCGATGTGTCCCTAGGTCAACATATTTTTTTGACCCTGGAACAACATTTTAATACAAAAATATAGTCTTGACCATATCTCTACACTTAAACCTACTCTTACCCATGAGTAATGCCTAAAATCATATTCAATGATAGTTGACTGACACTCATGTACAAGCACCAAACACTGATTGTAAGCCTAAACTTCACAAAAACTGTAAACTGTTTCTTCAAATCTGATTGGTTCATCATGGGAGAACAAACCTCATTGGTTCTCGCGCACCATTGAGCTTTTTCATGATTTCAGTGAATTTGCATCGATTATTGTTTCATGAGTCCGTACTTGCTGGTAATGATTTAAGATAAGCAAAGCTTGTTTGGCGTGCTGACCAGGGAGAATACTCAGGTTTAGGAGGGCTGCCGAGAGAGGGGATAAATACAGACGGCCAATTCCTAACCCTGAATGCTCCCCTGGTGGAATCTGGGGAGGAAGCGGGATACTGAGATCGAGGGTTTCCTGGTCATTTATAGGGAGAAACGAGAGATCTGATAGGATGATGAGGTAAGTGGGAGATTAATAAGGCCGATTATTGATTACCTGCACGTGCTCCTCCTGAAATTAAGTTTATAAAACGACATTTATATTTGCCTAAAAGCCTAAATAAAATCTATTTGTCAATAAACCACTCAATTTATACACACAAACACACACATTAAAATATCTTTGCAGACTTTTTGGTGCGATGAACATTTGATGGAGGGATGTAATATATATTTATTTGTGTTTTGAAAATGAATGCAAGTATTTTATGTGACCCTGGACCACAACACCAGCCATAAGGGACAGTTTTTCAAAACTGAGATTTAAAAATCTTCTGAAAGTTGAATGAATATGCTTTCCACTGATGTTATGTCAGGATAGGGGATTTTCTAATCAAAAGTTAAGTTTTGGCAGATTTACAGAAGGAAATATACAAAATATCTTATGGAACATGATCTTTACTTAACGCCCTATTTTTGGCATAAAAGAAAAACTACCGTATGACTTCAGAAGACGTCCAACTTTTTTTTTTTTTTTTGCTGAAACTGTCCTTTTATGGAAAAAGTAATATGTAAGTGAGTAAATAATGACATAATTTACATTTTAAGGTGAACTGTCCCCTTCAGAACCGTGCTCATAGAAGCATTTGGCCTCTTTGAAGGGGAACTGTTGATCTCAACAGGGTGATTTTTCATTAAACAAGTAATTCATTTTTAAATTGTATGTCAGGATGAATAAAACTCTTTGATATTGCATGACTAACACCTTGTTCTGTTGCATCTCCGTGCTCTTCTGAGTCTTGATCTCTCCTGTTTATTAAATGTGAGAATAGCTCTGTACAGGAGCAGATACAGGAATATTTACAGTGCAATGTCTCGCTCCTCAGTGCGAGGATGGAACATCAAAGACCTTGAATCTGACATGAAGAGATAAAGCAGAGGTAGTCGGAGATACACGGAGTGTATGAATTATTCACCGCACACTTCTTGTGAGCCAATGGCCCGATAAGAACCTGCGTCCAGTGATGGAGGGCAAGTAAAAATAAATAAATAAATGTTCGCAGCGGCAAAACTTCAGATTTTATTAAAAGTGGATCTTTAAAGGGTTAGTTTACCCAGCAATGAAAATTCTGTCATTAATTACTCACCATATTGATCCACTGATGTCACATGGACTGTTTTACCGATGTTTTTACCACGTTTCTGGATCTGGGATCATTTCAGTTGTGTTGGGGTCTATGGAGGGACAGATGGCTCTCTGATATCATCAAAAATATCTTCATTTGGGTTCTGAAGATGAACAAAGGTCTTATGGGTTTGGAAAAACATGAGGGTGAGTAATTAATAACAGAATTTCCATTTTTGGGTGAACTAACCATTTAAGGTATAGTTCATCTATAAATGTAAATTCTGCCACTTTTATGTAATTCCAAACCTGATGGCTTTCTTGGTCACTATATACATATATTATATAGGACAGAGCAGCATGAACATTCTTCAAAATGTGTCTTGTTGTGTCCTACAGAGAATAGAAAGTGTGGTGTATCTAATGGCAAAACCTCATAAGAATGCGTAATCTGTAACAGGAACGACTGTAAAAGATAGACCAATACCGATCCCATCCAATGTTTTTAATTGACCACTTGTTCGGTAAAGAATATAATACAATGACAGAACTAGAATTCATAAGAACATCAATAAATATTGGATAACACACATGGACCACATTCACACAGCCTGACTCAGGTCATCCCGGTGAAGGAAATGCTTTAAAATAAACAACAACGGTATCTCAATGTAGAAGACGGTGTTTGATGTTTGTAGTGTTTTCTGCCTAGCGTCGGAGAACTGAGAGTTAGCCTGTGTGACTGAGGTCCAGGGACTCTAAGCAACAAACACATCCAGATTTCATTTTAAAAAAGTGAAAAATAAATAAATCCATACATAAAAAATGAGAAGAAAACATCAAGAAGTGAAAACAAAGTCTGTACATCACCGAGCCAGGGAGTGGTGTCAAAAGAGTTTATGCTTTTGTCGCAAGGTTGTTTTGCTACTGCCAGAGGAATGAATTTACTGCTTGTAACAGCAGGGAATGCTGGGTCATTAATAACAACGGGACGCCCTTCAAGCAAACAAACAGAAATAAGAGCCGTAACTGTAAATATACAGGAAAAGTCTCATATGCTTGGTTCTGAAATGTAAACCAAAATTCAGATAACAAAAGTTGAGGAAGGTCACAATTAAAATGCATATTAATCGTCTTCTTAAAGGTCCTCTCCAACAGTGTTATCTTCAAATAAACTAAATGTATGACAAAGTCGTGTATAACGATATGACAGCCAGCCGAGTTGGAATTTACAGATAAGATTATGGGCCAATAGAGATATTTATGAGGTCGGAAGGGCGGACTATGAAAGCAGGGTTTGGGTGAACAGGGAACGCCGGATGTTCGGGTTAAGTATACTAAGTAGTTGTGATTTCCAGAACAATCCGCATCTGAACTGGCTTCTTTGTCATGATAATTCCCTTTCTGACACTTTCCAATCAAGACATTTCCAGCAGATGTAGATAACGCACTAAAAATTCAGACGTGCTATTCTTGCCTCGATAGTCCAGAAGGTGATGATGAATGTGGCTTGTTACCTGCGGTCCTGATTAAATACAGAAAACCGTAGAAAAAGCTTCCTCTTTACCGCCAACAATCATGTAAATATTAAAAGAACAAGGTTAACGCCTCGATACAACATGAACATTTTTATCAAAATGGAAAAGCGCCATTCTCTGTAGATAGCAAACAAACTGTCGGGAGGCTATAGCGAGAGTATTTTGCATAT
This sequence comes from Enteromius radiatus, assembly GCA_032357445.1. Taxonomy (NCBI): domain Eukaryota; kingdom Metazoa; phylum Chordata; class Actinopteri; order Cypriniformes; family Cyprinidae; genus Enteromius; species Enteromius radiatus. The sequence continues at coordinate 6,636,697 of JAUCMS010000049.1, forward strand.
TCTTCTTGCGAGAAACTCAACAAATCCAGCAGAATAAGTCATGCAAACAAGCCTAAATAAGACTATGTTCCACGAATGTTACTACAAAGGGGTGGCGCAGCTAGCGTAACAACCTCTGGGACAGCGATTGCTCTGTGGCAATTAGTCAGAAAACTTGCCACAAGAAAATCCCACAGCTGCCTCTTATAGTTCCTCAGAATGCCTGCCAAAAGACAGCTGTGAACATTCTTTGTTTAGAGATTCATTTTTATAATCAAGGCTCGCAATTAAGTTGCGCCATTGTTAGCCATCTGCCTTCCTTCGCTAGCCTCAGCTGAGGGCTGTAAAGAGCTATTAGTGTGATGTAGAGGTACATTAGCGGCTAATATGGATTATTAGGATCATGGGTATCAGAATGAGACTCCAATTTTGACAGACAAATCGCATAACACTGGTACACCACCTGTTCAATGGAAATAATGCTCGGGCATTAGAATGAATTGCACAAAATCCTGCCCAGAAAAGGTCATTATTTACCTCAAAATCCAAAGAAAGAAAAAAAACATTTTGCTTTAAGGATGTAGATTTTGTTTTGCATTGTGATATTATTTTCAAGAAAATTAACCACTCTGAAATGACTAGAAACTATAAAGTAAATAATACACAGACTCTTATTTTTTAAATACTCATAATAAATGATCAGCACACACACATATATAAATAATGAAAAAAAGCTAAATTGATATGTTTTTGTGAAATTCACTACAAATCTGTGCTGCTCCGTTTTTGACTACATTTTCAAAAACTGCTTCCCCCTCCAAAATAATTTAAAAAACCCACCGTTTTCTTGAAGTCAATTGCTTCTTTATCAAAATATGCACCAATAACCTCAACATTATTTAAGTTTCTTGGAACAAAAAGATTAATTGTTCAGATATTATGACTATTTCGAATTCTGGGCTATTAAAAAAGGTGGAGAAGGAAAGAAGTCGTTGAAAAGAAGTTGGTGGAAAACTGGGCTGCGTTTGCAATTTTACTGCGAAATTGAGCGAGGAACAGCTAGAGATAAGCACAAACCCCAGCATTAGAGAAATGCATTGTAAAGAAGAAAGAGTCTGCCTTTTTTTAAAGTAAAGAGAATAGTTGAGAGGCCAGAGAATAAGCAGCCTCATTTTTGAGTCAGCTGTTGCAGTACTATTTGAAAAACAGGACACGCACCTGGTAGGGAAGCAAAAAAAAGCGCGCCTTTGGAAAACCACAGTGAGCCCAGGCCACATCTTTCGCTCTGAGGAAAACAGAAGGCCAAGTGCTGCCTCTCAACTGGCTTTCTTCTGCATGAGCCTTTGCTTTTTAACCTCCTGATCTTCAGTGCTGGAGGTATCCCTGCCTCTGAAATTTACCCATGAGCACTTTTAACATCTAACCCGTATGTGATATCGCACCATCTGGATTCTTTGTTTTCGTCCTCATCCCACCCGTGGGAATCCATCCCTGTTTTATTCTTTCCTTAAGTGTGCTACTTCGAGAAGCTAATTACAGGCATAGCTGCGACCCCCAAGGCTGTTAAAAGCACCTTGTCACTGGCTCGGTTTGATGTGGCATATATGTTGTCGAGTGCAATTAAGACAAGCAAGTCGAACCTCTCTTTCCGTCTCTCTAATTTTCACTCTTTTTCCCGCAGACTGCCTCTGACAGGACAATTTCTCCTCTTTGGGTGAGAAAGTGGGAGATCATGACACAGGCCATTAATAATGGCTGGAGGGACCACAAGTAGGTGGGGATTTTACAGAGGTACGTTTGATCTAATATTGTCAAGTCATTCAAAGTCAGTACCTGTGAAAGACAGAAAACCTTTGAGGCTTGAGGCTTGAAATGTATCTTCGTAACAACAAGCTGTTTAAGGACTTGAAGGAATAGTTTGACTCCAACAATTAAGTTATTTAACCACATGTCATTTCAAACCTGTATTACGTTCTTATCAGTGGAGCACAAAAGTAGATGCTTAGTAGAGTGTCCAAGCTGCTCTTTTCCAGATTCATAAAAGGCTATAAGTGTGCTATATGCATCTTCTGAAGATTTGTGATAAGTTTGGGGCAAATGCAAGAAGGAAATGATTATTCGCAACAAAAAACAAACAAACAGATCTCATTCATCGCCAGTTTGACATCAATGAGATCGAATGTATAGAATAGCAACTTTTTGATTTTTGATAACTTCCATGTGTTTCTCACAGAAATCTATCATGCATTCAAAATGATTTATTGTCGTTAACAGTTCTTTCTGGTCCTCAAATCTGATTGGCTGAAAGGAGTGCGATATTCAAGCTATATGGAAAGCGAATGTCTATGGCAAACACTCAAATCCGCTATAATTTTATAGATAATGTCACAGAATGTAGTTTTAAGAGTATTTTTAGGCAAGACTGTGTTTGTTTTTAAGTGACATTTATGAATTAGTAAAAGAGGTTTGGGCTCAGCTGTCTGACTGTGCGTTCACACCGCCGGCGGCGAGAGCATCAAAATTCGCCCTGGTCGCCCTGCCAACGACGCTGTACAGAGATTTCTAGACGCTCTGACGTAGATTGAATGCTTGTCTTGTATTTAAAGGGGCCGCGAATCAAACAAGTTTGTTAATCTTGTGCAGACTGACCAAAAGGAGGGTATAAGTTAACCTCATGAAATATATTGAATGTGAAAGT
>JAUCMS010000049.1:6691185-6702668 GCA_032357445.1 Enteromius radiatus
AGGCAATCATAATAATTGATATTATGAAAAAGGTTATTAATTTTGAGATTTCTCAAAATTTATCTTCAAATTTGAAAAAATGGCTGTTAACTGATCAATAGGTGATTTTAACATTTTATTAAAAAATAAAAAAATTTAATCTATTATTTTCTAAGTTATATTTAAGTGAATTTACGCATCCATATGTACAGTACAATTTTTTTTTTCAAAAGTTGTAAAAAAAAACAGTAGAGTACAATTCACAATACACTACCATTTTAAAACACTACCATCTTTCTACTTAATTCAATATATTGCTGTTTATTTGTTGTCTATAAGTGAAATTTACTAGCAATTTCTGAGTGAAATATCCAATATACCAGTTTATACAACTAAAGCCAAACAAAAGCAATTTCTGAGGTTGCTGAAATGCTGTGCTTACTAATATTAATATTACTCATTGTAGTCACTGCATGTCTCATTTGCATAAAGTTGGACTCCAACTTTTTTTTTTCGCTTGTGTCACCTGAAATCGGCAACTCTCAACAAAAATGATGGTGCAAACTGTTGAGCACATGACCATAACCAGTATGAGTGTGCCATAGGATATACAACAAAAAAGGTATTATTTGAACGAAGAGAAGAGAAGAGAAGAGAAGAGAAGAGAAGAGAAGAGAAGAGAAGAGAAGAGGAGAGGGCAACGCTACAAACCTTGCCACACAGTAACCAATTTGCTGCAAACAGCTGCCTTAAATTTCCCCAGGGCACCTGGAGCCACAACTCGCACCACTTTCTATTCTTGATGCTCTTTGACAAATAACACACATCTTCACATTCACAAGTCACTCTCTTGCACTTTTCTCTTGTCAGCATCAAGACTTGTTGCAGACTGATGCAAGAAGCACCTGGAGTGCTCCATCAGGTAGAGACTCAGGGGTTCAGACCGAACAGAGACAACAGAGACAGTCACGACAGAATGCCAAGAGAAATTGGGCTCAGTCTTCCTCTCCCAGCAGAAGCACGCTGTCGTCGAGGCGGGCACAAGACTGGCAGCGCTCAGCACTTGTCAGCTTTAAACAGCATCCAGCTGACACTCTGCGAAGGAGAAAAACAATGCAGGGTCCCTTTCGATCCCTAAAATCTTGCTCGCTGTTTGTGATGGGATTTCTTTCAACCACTTCACATCAAGGCATTACTGCAATTGACAGCTTGCAGGTGGGGGGTTATATCAAGGCAAAGAAAATGACTCACTTGAGTGGATCTGGGGAAAACAGGACAAGAACATTGCATATGATTGCATACTACTTTGCAAATCTCTTAATATTTGAGAAGATAAGTGATCAAATGCTCTCAGAACCGCACAAATATTTCATTTCACAAATTATATAGCACTCTACTCCTCATACATTCAAGATTTCACCATGATGTCAACCAAAACATGGTTTATAAATAGTCTTCTGCTCCGAAAAGCCGTTCAATATCGCTCTGCTCCTGGCTCCTTGTCCCCTTGACTGTCCTCACTGAGGTACTGCGCTTGGCAAGGGGGCTGTTTATAGCCTGTCCTGAACACAAAACATCCTACACCACGTTATACATTAATAATGAAGCGAGACGCAACCGCCCAAAAACATCGCTTGTTCTCACCTTCTCCGAAGTAAAGCGCGTCGTCGCCTCAGAAAGTCCACAGGAATGCCGCGTCGCCTCAGATACAGCGGAGAAGCTGATAACAGCCGCTGAGGTAAACCATTCAAATCTGTTCCGCCTCAGAAACGTGTGGAAATCAACTCCTTACTTCGTTAAAATCGTTCAAAAAGCACGGTATTTCTCCTCAGCCCGAGTCCAGAGAGGAGCTCGAAACGGCGCGCACTTCGCCGGTCGCGAGGAGAGACAGTGAACAAAAGCGCGAGCGGAGGCTCACAGCGGTTCCCCCCTCACCTCACCTCGCCGGATGAACGGAGCAGATGCTTAGGCAAGAGAGTGCGTTAGACGGTATAGCCAATTCTCTGTGGACTTCGGTGGGGGGATGGACAATATTTTGCACAATATTTCAGCCTTTGTTTGGTCATTTGCTTGGGCAGATTTATTGCGGCGCATATGATGCTGATTCTAGAGAATTTGGGGGTTCATCTGACTCCTAGTTATTTGCATACACCAAAACGAAGTTACAACAACAGTTCCTTAGGAAAATTAACGCATACAATTACGAAAATTAACCATATGGTTTTATTATGAATTAAAACACATGGTAACTACAATCATGATTTTGCTACATTAACCATAGTTTAACTGTTTGGTATTTGTATTAAAACTGTGGTTATATGGTAAACAATAGGCTACTACAACAAAAAACTACATTTTTACTATAAAACCAAGGTCCATTTTTAGGGTAGTAATGGTAGTTAAATAGTTAAAAACATAATAATAATAATCTATATGGTAACCTTAAATTAACCTTGATTTAACCATGCAGTAAAACGGTGACTGTACAAATGGTAATCAATTCTCCCATAAAAAAGTGTGGGTTGTAAAAGTATGTAGGGTATAGTTTTTGCATCCTTTATGCATATATATGTGCATATTTAAACAGTGTTTCAAGCCATTAAGTACCACAAAAAAGCAGATGCGCTAAATAGAAGCGTTGCTTGGTGGTAACCATAGCAACGTTCCTAGAGTTTTCCAACATTCCACACTTATTTTTTTTTGCTTAGGCTATTTAAGTGCATCATCCGGGTATTTGAAGTGCACTTTTTCTCTTGAACGCACTACTCACACTATCTATACTATTTATACACAAGTATACGATTTGGGATGCAGCGCTAGGGAACACACAGAGACAAAACACGCTTTTTATTCTAAAATGTAAACTTTAGAGTTTATCAACATTGCTTTTAACAACCAAGTGCCACAAAAGTTAGATTACGCCAAAATCAGAATATGTCAAATAGACGTTATCAAACAAACAATTTGAGGTAACCGATGTAACTCTTCACAGTTTATATAAAGACATTTTTAGTAGCCTACGTAACAATGCATTGACAAAAAAGTACTCTATTTTTATTACAAATATAATATATTCTCTATGTCTTATTGTTTTTTCATGATAGAATCAAACATCTAATGACTGTTTTTGTCTGTCAATGGAATCTATGGTTCCACAAAGAACCTTTAAACTGGAACCTTTCCATTGCAGTTCTATTAAGAACTGTTTGCAGAAAGGTTCTTTTAAAAAAACCCAAATGGTTCTTTTAAGGCACAGCTATGAAACCATGACAGTTTCCCCAAAAAAGATTCCGGTTTTGTGAGATCTAACAACCAAAACTGCTTAAATTCACCTAAAATGTCTATTTTATACATAAGGACGTTCATTTCAACCATTTCCATTGGCGCCTTTTTATGCGTATACTTATTGCATTGGCCAGGTTATCCACCCATTGTCCATTATTTGACAAATGTCCACACAAATACCCATTGTCTTCGTAAGCCAACCCATACCAATTCTTCTGTTTGCAGATGAATAAATCATCTCGGCGTCCTGAGGAGCCTTTAAAAAAAAGCTCTGAAGAACCTGACCTGCCCCCTGTTTTATGACAGAATAATGATGTCCCTCGAGATGCTGCAAATCTGTTCCTAGGGGCCAAGCCGTGGTCCACTGACACACATTTTACCCGACCCATAGAAGCCCACTCACTTAACACTACCCCCAGTTCAGTCGTTCATCACATTCATCACTGTCATCGCTTTACAGATGTTACTGTGTAAACAAATCACAACAAACCGCAAAGCATCTCCTCCCGTTCCTGTTGTGATGCCTCGTCTTATAATGAACATAGCAGCTGAGGGGGAAAAAAAACTATATTTTTTTCGCTTTGAAGCCCTCAAATGTTGCAGCTGATCATTAGCGTACATTAGGGACACAATAACCATTATACTTCATTGAAAAGAGATTATTTCTTATACAGGATGTTTGAATAAATGCCAATCAAAAGCTAAATATAATCTTGTCAGCAGGGCTCTTTGAAGGGAAATGGTAGGGATTTAAAACACTAGGCTAATTGTCTCTATAATGGCTGTCCGCGGCTTTATAGCAAACCAAGAAAAAGCATGAACATGAGAAATAAGACTTCTCTGACTAACCGTGTGAGGAGAAAATACCCTGCTGACATATATATAACAGATAGTCTCAAAAAAAAAAAAAAAAAGATATACCCCATTGTTCCAGACTCCCTCAAAATGGTATTGTCAAGGGACGCTGGCCAAGGCGTAATACATACTGCCACACAAATCCATTATTTAAACAGCTGACAATGTGACGGTCAATGAACAAAGGACTCCTCGCAGTGGCCCTCAAAAAGAACAACACAATATGGATAATTTTCAATGGGTCGCCAGCTGACTGTTTTAATGTTATTTCTTTTTTTCTCTACACTTTCCTCTCCATCTCTGCTGCAAGTCTGATCTCAGAAAGTGGTAACAAGAACATCTCTGAGGAAAACAGTACTTTGTTAAAAGGCGGCGAACAAGTTGTATGCATTCAAAAATAGGCACAGACCTGTCATTGCCTTCATCTGGGGAATCAGATGCATATAATATGATGCTTGGGGAAAATTATGTTGAAATACAATCTGTGCTCTGATTACTGGTTTTCTCCAGAGCAACATATGAGTATTAATATCCAAAACGAGTCAAGTTTTCTTTAAATATAGTGCATATTTCAAATACAGTATCATCAAAACAAGGGTATGGATCTCTAAAACCTGGTTTTCGGTGGGGGTCCGTGGACTCCTGGGGGTCTGTGAAACTGCAGGGGGTCTGTGAACAGATATAAAACATATGGACATTTCTTGAACAATGTCCATATGTAATTTTTCATATATATATATATATATATATATATGTCTAATGAATCCAAAACACAGTAAATAGGTTGGCATGAAGTAAGTTGTCATATATTTTTAATAAAATAAAAGAGAAAAAATTAAATAACAGAAAGTTATAATTTTAATTATTTGAATCTTTATTTGTTTATAAATAATATGTGTGGTGAAAAAATAAAAATACATGAAAATAAAAATACAAAGCAATAAAATTAAGAAAAATAAAATGTAACGATATAATAAAATACTAATCTAAATAAAGCATAAAATCACATAAAATGTGAAATTGAAAATAAAGTATAAAATAAAATTCAAATATAAGATAAAAATGTAAATAATGTAAAATAAAATAGAAGCCATTTTCATAAAATGCTTTTTTATAAGAGTTAAATTATAATATAAAACTGAAAAAGAATAAAATACAATTAAACATAAAATAACAAAAATAACAGCTAATACACTGAAAAAATGTATACTTTTTTTTAGGTAAGTGGTTTCAATCAGTTTATTTAGCTGATTTAGCTGATTAGCTTTTATCAAAATGTTTTTATTTAAATGGAGCTAAAATAAATGAATTGCAACCACTTATCTTAAAAAAAGTAAATTAAATTCATATAATAATAAATAATAATAATAATAATTCACAATAATAATAAAAACAGGAAAAAAAACACAAAACAAAATCTAAAAATAAAACACACACAAATGAAATTTTTTTTTCATATAAGGGCAGCCCAGAGATTGTTGGTTGTCTGGATTTGGGGTCCCTGGATTTATTTAAAAAAGAAAATCCCCTCAATTACAAAATTGAGCTTGAATACTTGTCTGTGGAGTTTGTAGAGATTTTGAACTGTAGACATTCCCGATTGATTGCAAATCCATTAATTTCCCCTCTAATCCATTTATCCACTGTCGACAGTGTCAGGAATTAATGAATGTACAGTTCCACAGCCCTACGTTTCTCTAATGCCACTAGTATTATAGCGTTGTCTTGATTCTGGCGTGGAGCCAGGCCTACCGCATAGCTCTTTGACCCAGAAACCACTGACATAAGCACTTAACGGTGGTCGCCCATCTCGTCTTGGTCACTTGCCATCGGATCGAGGGGGAGGGTTGGGGGAACAAAGCTTGGTAATGATGCCGCGCTGGCTGCCTGGTTAAAGACCTTTATGAAAGCCACGGAGAAGCCATGGAGCGTGGAGAAAAGAAGAGTGTCAGCACAAGATCCTAATGAGAATGAAATGAAGCTGCTTGGACGGGGGGCCCAGCTGATCCATAATTGATGAGGGTGAAATGTGGAGCCTCGTCGGGTGTAAATGATAAACACACTACAGCGGTGAGAAATTACGGCTTGCCTTTGGCTTGCATTTTGGATGATTCTGCATGTGAGATGTGTCTATTGGATTTTTAATTGTGTACCTATATAGACCACTTTTGATTGCGCTCCGTTGTGTGCTGCCAAGAGAAATCTACAGCCGAACATATTAAAAATTCCCCACAACACATTAATGGGGCATTGTAAATTAAAATATGCCAAATCTGAAGGGGTTCAATCTCAAAAGACATACAACTTATTACCATTCTGGCTAATTAGCAATTACACAGGCTCCAAAGCAGGTAAGTATATGTAATAACGTGTCAGTCATGCAAATAAAAAATTTCATGGCTTTGGACAAGGATGCAACAACATAATTTTTTTTTTTCAATGAGAAAGTGCTATTTTAGTATTTCTACTTCAATATGTTTAATTTAATGTGTAAAATAATATTTTAAAAATTACTTGCAATTTCTGAATGAAAACGGTTTCGAAACCATTTCTTTTTTTCAGAGAACCTTGGAGAAGAAATAAAATAAAATAAAAATGTTTATTTGTTGATTATTTTAAATTATGCCATATATCAGAATAATACACTGAGAAATATTCCTATAAAAGAAAAATAGAAGAAAAAAAAAAGCTAAAAAAAAAAGAAAAAGAACACTGACATAATGAAAACCATGCCAGAGGATAAAAAAAATAAAGAAAGAATTATTTTTCTGTTACTGCTATTTATTATTTTACTATTTTTATTTTATTTTAAAATTTATTTACATATCATACAGGAATAGTTTACTAAAATTAAACCCACTGCCTTCTTGCACAATGTTTAGATTTACATGAACATCTTGAAAGCAAAGCAAAGCAAAACAAAACAAAAAACACAAAGCAAAGTAAAACAACAAAACAAAAACTGGGAAAAAAGTGTGACATAAACTCGTGAATTTGTGAAAAATGTCTTACTTTTACTTTTAATTTCAGCTCTGGAAATATATTAGCATATACTTGCATATTTTAAATAAAGCTCATTTAAAATGTCACAATTTCTCGACTTTTAAAAAAAGTTTATATTACAACTGAGTTGAGGAATTAAAAATCAAGCTAAATTATTATAACAGCTAACTAAATGTCATGTTTAACTGTATTGTCCCTCGCCGGCCCCTCTGCTTCAGAATATTACATTTATCACCTCCATAGCTGACAGTCTTCATAAAAATAGATGAAGCAAAAACAGCAGTGGAATGGGATCTGTCTGATGTCATCATCACTGTTGTTTTAGTCAGTCAGTCTATAATAATCATTGTGTCAGTCTATAATTCAGGTAAGCACACAAAATCAAAAAGAAGTACTGCTGGTTTGAAAACAACCTCCGGAAATATATTTAACTGTCATCTCTACACAAATAGCTGAGTGACAGTATCCCCCAGCGCAAACATTACAAATAAATAAACAACAGAAACAAAACCAGGCTCTCTGTGTTAACCTTGCCAATACTTTGCCCTTTATCAAAGCTGTATTGTGTTATTGAAGTATGAGCATTGCTTTATTTCTGTCCCCTATATATAGAACATGAATAGCGACTGGTATTAGATTTTATGACTTCAAACATGGCGTGTCAAAATATGTTACGAGACACAACAACAACAACAATAACCTGGAATGAGTCATATTGGTGTGCAAATGAGATTTGAGAAGATTCCTATGGAATAAATACTGCGGTAATGGCTTTAAAATGTGCTAGAATACTGATGTTATGGCTAATAACCAATAAATGATATTAAAGCTTTGTACTATTTTGTACCTAAATCAATTCATTCTAAAAAAAATCTAAAATTTCACATAACAAGATCAAAGTTCGATTTGTGAAAACAAATCAAGTTCGAATTTCTGCATTTTGGCATCCGTAGCATTTTGCATTTTGGTAGGAAAGGATGAGGGATATGAAAAAATGGAAAACGCAATGATCTTTAATCATTGAAATTTAACAAGTTTTTCCATATTCCACTATGTTTTTCCATCAAACTAGACGAGCTGATACATATCTCTCCCGTCTCAGTGCGTGCACTTAATAGCTCTAGCATGTGACGCCACTATGTTAGCGCTTAGCTTAGCTTCACTCATTCCTTAGGATCCAAAAAGGGGAGGAATTTAGACACTTCCATGTTTTCTCTATTTAAAGATGGTTACATGACTAGTAACACGAGTAAGTATGTTGACAAACTTTTTTTTTGATTTTTTATAAGCGGATAAAAAAGATAACTATAATGTATGGCAGACGAGCACTTTGCAGCATTTTGACCTTGGCGCAGTGATATCATCACTCCTTGGTTGTAGTGATAATATTACTGCGCCGAGGTTGAAGTGCTGCTAAGTGCTCTTCCGCTAAATGCTAACATAGTGGTGCCGCAGGCTAGTGCGATTAAGTGCACGCACTGAGACTGGAGAGATATGTATCAACTCGTCTAAGTTGAGTTTTCCTTTAAATTTCCAATGGCCGCCAAAAAAACGAAAAAAGTATTAAAAATAGAACTACAATAAAACTACAACAGTATCTCAGTGATACTAAAATACTACTTGAAAGATGCATGTTTTCATTGTTTGGAAATGAACAACGTGTGAACATAAACGGAACAAACAAATAATTAACAGGTTAACAACAACTTGAGGGAGAGAAAATGACATGACTTTAAGAAATTATTGAAAAAGTGGTCAGGGCATAATAAACAATTATCTTTAACACGAACACAATGCATCGCACTGGATATATTATACAAAACACATTCAGGCCTTACAGCAGATGGAAAGTCAACTTGTGTGGGTGGATGTCGGCCTAAGAAATCATAATTGGCAGATATAACCCATCAGGCTATGTAAACTCGCTTCCTTTCCTCCAGGCCGAGACAATGTCGGGATCAAAGAGTGTCCTTGGGCTGAGTTGTTTTACACACAGAGGGTAAAAGCTTAATTCCACCACCCATAAACACACATACACACTTTTTTGAGCTCTGACTGTGAGCGAAAACACAATTACAAATCATAGAAAGACTAAATATATGCCTACAGCTATTTACAAACACAAATACCCATCATAAAAATCCTCTCTAGCTTCATTACATTCTTCAGCTTGAGGGGTGAAAGCAGGGATGTAGTATATCCTGTAAAATGCAATAACAACATGCTCTGTGTCACACAGATGTGTTTCCATAAGGAGCCCTGCAATCTGAAAAGAACATTAAATATGGCTCTTGTTATGGCTCCTTGATGGAGCTGCAACCAGATGTCCTATTGCTTTCTGCCCAGGGGAAAAATTGCTTATCTATAAAAAGACAGAACGAGATTTCATCTCAAATTATCCCTTCTTGTGTCATACTTGTTAAAGGAATCTTCCAGGTTCAAGTCAATCTCTAATGGCACAGATGTTGTTAATTACCAGAGAGAGAGAAAAAAAAAAAAGATTCATCTGTCATTTTCTAAAAATAATATAAATTGTCTCTGTTTGCAGTAAAGCATTTACACTGGAAGTCAATGGGGCAAAGAAGTGCACCAGCATAAAATACACATTGTTTAAAAACAATTGCATAAGAACATTGATATATCAGTACCATATGAAACAATATTTTAGATTATTTTAAATGAATTTAGCTTTTTTTTCAGTTTTTAAATTTAGATAACCATTGACAACACTAATAATAATAATTTTAAATGTAACTGTTAACCGACATGAGCCGATATTTTAGATTAATTTATTGTGCATTACTTTTACCAATTTTTAAATTAAGATAACCTTTGCCATCATCTTTAATTCACTAAAATTTTAACTTTAAAAAGAACTCATAATAACCATTTTTAAAGTAATTGTTAGCCGATATTTTAGATTAATTTATTGTGCATTACTTTTAGCAATTTTTACATTTAGCCATCATCTAAAGTTGACTAAAATTTTATCTTTAAAAACATGAATAATTACAATGTTACATGTTTGTTAGCAAATCTTAAAATGTCTATTCATTTTAATACTGTATATTATAAACACTGTGATGTCTAAAGTCAAGGTTAAGGTTTTTCCACTTTAATTTAATGTTATTTAGATCAAATAATGTAGATTTAATATCTGCTTTAATTTAATTTTGCTTGTTTATATCTCCCAGTGTTTTAATATTTCTGCATCCCATGAGAAAAGCATGAGAAAAATCACTTATTAACTTGTCTATACACAGTTATAATCAGCTTTGCTAACTCCTGTGACAAACATAAAGAGCCAAAAAAAATAATTGTTCAAGGACATTAAAAAATAACTGTTGATATTAGAGAAAAAAATACATTGGTTAACAACCAGATGTTAATTCACCTAGAAGGGTATCCAATTACTTGCTTGTAGAAACAAACTGAGATTATTTGAAACTGTCTGTGGCGATCAAAGGCAAGCCACGGATGCTGCGGATAAAGCTTGACTTGTTTTAACGCTGATATACACCTTTAATCCAAGTAAACCAAACAGATGCCTCGCCGTCTGAAAGGACTTTGGCAAATAAAAAGGAATTGAGGCAAGCAGCAATAGAACATCTGGAAAGAAATTTCCTGAGGTTCAGATTCTCAGACAAAACACATTGTTGCCAAGAGAGGCACCAGAGTGAGTGAGGATTTCACTGTTTACATTTTTTCATGCAATGAAAGCAATCCGACAACTGTCAGGATGACATCTCACAAGAACAGGGCAGAAAAACGCACCTAAAAAAAGCCCAAAGCCCCATTTCCACTGATTCACCCTATTATCTGTGAGGGAAAGCTTGGTGTTAATGGGAAACACTTTGTGATTCTGCACAACTGTGTCCTTTTCAGCCATGGAATGGACTTGGTAAGCAGCTTCTGTGAGAGCGGTAGTGCCCATTAAGCCGGCGAGGCTAGAAACTGTGAAAGCCGGGGGGATGGCCACAGCAATTCAGGCTGCTTGTCTCAGAGGAAACACTTCTGTCAGTTATGCTTGGCCAGAGCACAACAGCCCGAAAAAGCCCAAGTGCTTCGTTCTCCAAGAGCTTTTCTCCAAACTCTGGATTTATCCATTAAGTCTTGTGTAACATCACTAAAACAGGTTCAAACTAAAAATATTGACAGCCAATGAGAATCAATCCTGCTTTCACAACTTTAAATTTAAAGCGGCAGATGAGCTTCTGTGGATACAGTTATCTTTATCGTTATCTTTATAGTTAGGCCCAATCCCAATTCTACCCCTTAACCCTGCACTTACCCCTACCCCTCCGTTTGGCGCGTTCACGTGTAGGGGTAGGGGTGTCTCAATTCTCTTTTGGTTGGAGGGG
>JAUCMS010000049.1:6723861-6735526 GCA_032357445.1 Enteromius radiatus
GTTAGCGCGATGATCTCATCTTAGATGTCTCAATTCATCTCGGATGTTTTAAGCGAGGTACGAAGAACGGGCCCCTGTTCTTTGAGTTATCTCTATTTATTAATGTAATTAAATGTCAATTATTCTTTTTCTCATTTTTTTTCTCATTCAAGGTTATCTTTAGTTGATGAATAAAGAAATTCTCAAGTTGTCAGATGTGTGATTCATCACATTTAGGCTATGAATATGTTTCACTAACGTTTACCAACCAAACACTTGTTTTTGTATTAAGGGTTTTACAACTGTTAAAATCTTGTTGAGGGGTGGTTTGTTTGAAAAGTGACCTTGTATTATCATTCTTTCAAATCTGGTTTGAGATTCTGTATCTAATTCTACATAAGCAAGCTTATACATTACCTTTGTGTATCTGGGTCTCCTCGGGATATTTCTGTAGCGAAATAGCTGTGAAGCAAACACACAACAACTGAGCTCAAGTTGAGTGTCAGAGACAAGGCTGAAAGGACGGTGGAAACGGGCATTAACATAGCTGTGATCTCACTCGACCCGAAAGTAGACGAATCCTTTATAACAGCCTGTTGCGTTTGGAGCTGGAAGATCAAAATGACGGACAAGACCGACATTATTGCGGACAAAGTGCCTAAAAACGCGAGTACCACGAGAGAACGCTGACTGTAGGAATGCGTCATGTCCGACAGTGAATAAACGCCCGATTTACTACGTAAACAAACCGCAAACTCCGCGAAAGTCCATCAAAAAGTGACGTTTTCCCACTTGTCCTGGATGTCGTTCCACTATGTTTTCTGTTCGCGGGTTTCTTGACAAGGAAAACAAACGATGCTTGAGAGGCTGCTGTGGAATGCGCGTGCTCTCGTGCCGCTGTTGTTCAGTCAGAACATGTGATCCACTTTAAATCCCCAGATTAAAAACTTTTACATGCAACAATGGAGTTTTTATTTGGATGTATTCGCCCAAGCAATGCAGCTTGCAGCTCCCTCGTCCTGCGCTTATTTGGCTTCTCTCCAGAAGAATGCACTTGTGTGTTGTTCAGTGCATGCAACAGGTGTAATTAAGAGACAGACATTTTTTTTTAAAATTAGTCTTCTTTACTGTATATCTTTTTAACTTTTATATTTTAAAAGTTATATGCTACATTTATTTATTTAGCCTAGCAGTCGCTTTTATAGCACATGTACGTCTGAGAGATATCTGTTGGAAAGCATCTAATGTGTCCAACCATCGACACATATATCTGTAAGAGGTCAGTTTTACACATATGCATGTATTTATATTTTATGCTATATTTATATTATATGTATTTATATTTTGTATTCATATAATTTATATTATAAATACATAATTTCATATTTAAAAAAACATTTTTATTAAATATATACATGCATGTCTTTGTATTTATATGCATAATAAATATACACAGCACATATATAAACAAAACCTTTTTTTAATGTGATGAATTCACATCACTTATCTTTAGTTGATGAATAATAATTTTTTTAAATAATAATTATTTATTATTAGTGTGTTATTCACCTTATTTGCAACTATATTTTCTTTAAATGTGCAAGCTTGCTAGATTGGTTAAATTGCTTTGTTTAGGTGGGTTTGAGTGCAATGGGCCTACACTTGCATGACAAGATCATTAAAACAGTGCATATGTATAGTGTCGTTCACAAAAAATATGTATGGGCTTTAAAAGATTTTGCACAACAATTGAACTACACAACAAGATGTATAGACCTGGAGGAATGGAGCAGGGTTTGAGAGCCCCCTTCGACTGCATTGCCTCTTTTGTGCGTTTTTTTTTTAAAAACTGATAAAGCTTTGCTCTGTTGCCATAGAGACAAGCGTTGCACTCCAGAGAACTCAGTTAAGGCAATATGACATTTTATACAAGCATCCTGATGAAAAAGAAAAACTCATCTTTGCTCGTTTTTTGTATATGTTTCAGGTGATAAAGATATAAAGAGCATCAAGCCTATGGTAGGCCTTTATCAGGAACAGTTTTGAATGAATTTTATCAGCATTTATTTAAGCGTGTTTATATAAAGGTGAAATGTTGCTCGTTACCTGTTAACCCTGAACTCGCAGGTGGGGGTTTTTTTCTCACAATGGGCTGATGGGAACTAAAGGTCTGCCGCTGTGCTGAACGCGATAAGCCAGACACTAAAAAAACATTGCCTGAAGAATCGCCTAAACATGAACACTGACCAGAGAGGCTATTTCTGAATCCGAGAGACTCACCACATGTACAAAAACTTCAGGCCGCTGATGTTGTCAAAAGCAGAAGTGAGAAGTTTCAGGGAAAAAAAAAAAGTTGACACTTGACACTGTCCAGGCTTTCCTTTATTCTATATGAAGAGTTTTAATTACATTTACTGCTATAAATGTAAACATGTATTATAAACTTGACTTTACATAACGGTTCCAGTTAGCTTGGAAAGGTTTTACACTCTTAAAAAGAAAGGTTCTAAAATAGAACAACCATTCTTAAAGTTCTCAAAATAACAATATTTTTAATAGTATGAAGAACTTTTTAATAATCTAAAGAATCTTTTTTTACTATAAAGAAACTCTTCTGTAATGAAAAGGTTCCATGGATATTAAATGTTCTTAATGGAACCATTAAAGAATTTTTAGAATTTGAACCTTTAGATTGCAAACTTTAGTACAGGAGTAGAACATTATTTTGATGCGTATATTGAAGCTTTGAAGAACTGAGAAATTAATATTGTCTTAATATGATTATGATTCTATATGACTATTTACTATTTAAATTGTATTTCTGCATAGAGTTTCATTGAATTATATTCATTGACATAAAATAATAAAAAATTTTAACCAGGTCAAAATTAGTCATTTAATTTTTAATTCTCCAACCCTGAATTAAATCTTTATGTTCTTCATAAATTATACTGAATATTCAGTATGCTTTTTAGGAAAGACTTTTACTAACTTTTACTCTTTCAGACTAGTGATAAAAAAAATCTTTACAAATAAAGATATATGTTAAATTATTATTTTTATTATTTATTTATAATATAATATTATTTATAAATTATTATTATATGTTGACAGTTTTTTTTTAATTCATGAAGTGATAAAAGAAAATAAGAAAACCTTTAATATGTCGACAAAATTTTGAAGTTGGCTTTATACAGTGCTTCTTTGATTTCTTCTGGAATATATGCAAGTGCATATTTAATTGCAAAATTCCTAATATATCTCATTTAAATGTAACATTTCTGAAAACTTGTAGTGTTAAAACATTTGTCTTAATGTACTGTGATGAATCAGCTGGAATGATCTCTGTTAATTAAAATTCAGATTTTGACACTTTTCACCTGGTGCTTTCCTTAAAATCAATGTTTATATTTGTTCCTTCCAGACTGGAGGGAGCTTCCTTCAGGAGGGATGCTGAGGGACTTTCGGGAGCATGACATGAGGTTGCTGTTTCTTGCATCAGATGACATGCAGATTAAACTCTCAAAGGGGAACTGAACACTGTGTTCATGAGTGAGAGATATTGGTAACCTCTTCACAGCATGTGCAGTAGATTTCTCTTGTGCATCTCATTGTCACTGTTTATGGGTTAAGTAGTCTGTGGGTTCATAATGGCCTGCTAAGATAAATTACAAAAATGGAAACTCGCTAAAATAACCTCTGAATGAATTTCTGTGCCCTGCATGAAATTGTGAATATGTTATTATTTTTATAGTGATTTAAATGCATATTTTGAGGTGGGTACCCTGTTGTAAACAATGATATTGAATAGGAAAAAGTAACTTTACGAATGGATATTTTCATTATTTTTTTAAAGAATAATAATAAAAAATATTGTAAAGATATGGACATAAAATGTGCAGCCTACCTATATGTTGAAAGTTTATATATATATATTATTTATTTATCATTTTCCCCTTAAATTTGAAGCAGTTTAACAATTTTACAATTTTACAATTTTAATTAACTTTATTATAAAGTGTTTAGGAAATTTAGCTTTGGACCCTATATATATATATATATATATATATATATATATATATACTATATTATTTTGTTTTATATATATATATATATATATATATATATATATATACACACACACACACACACACACTATATATTAATTCATTCATTTTTAACTCAGTATATAAATGCTTTTTCAGTTCAGTTTAATCCTGGTTTAATATTGTCTCTATTGCGTTATTAATTTTAATAGGTGAATAAACTGGTTTAATAGTGTCATAACGTTTTTACAGTGTTTAATGTGCTTAACGTAAAAATAGACAATGTTCTTAATCTTTCTTTTTTCACTGATCCCTTTAACTGCATCATTAGCCTAAACTATAGCAACCTTGTACGCTGAGTAGTAAAGTGTGGCCTATTTAAAGTATCTGAGGAGATTTCTATTAAATGAATGACAGATAATAAAAGTAATGGCGTTTTTTTGCAGCCAATAAAGCTCTACAGAGACGGGCGCAAAACTCTGAAGTAGGCTACTGCTGCCGACGGCGAGAACAGGCGCTGATGATTGACGTCTCTTTCAGCCAATAGGAACGCGTCAGGGGCGTGGCATTTTCTGTCTGATGCCGCTGCTGTGGAAACAGCTGGAGATGATTGGCGTCGATTTCAGCCAATGGGAAGGCTTCAGGGGCGTGGTTTCTCTGAGGGATGCTGCTACAGTATGAACAGCTGGAGATGCGCTGTTGTTGTCAAAAGAAGCTCGACGATCATCAGGTGATGTGAACTCAACCAACTCCTCCATTCAGCTGATTCATCTTCTTTTGCAGACTGCTGACACTCTTCTTAACGACTCAACCGACTGCTTAATAGTCAAAACCAGGTAAGTTCTGTTTATGTATTAGTATAAAACTGTTTCCCCCAGCTATATAACGTTAGTTAAATTAAATTACACATGATCAGTATAGGCGTAACAATACATATATAGGACATAACATTACTCTCTCTCTCTCTCTCTCTCTCTCTCTCTCTATCTCTCTATATATATACATGTGTGTGTGTGTGTGTGTGTGTGTGTGTGTAGAAATTGCATATATAAATATTTATATATACACACACACTTATGTGTGTACACAAATGAAAAATAATTGGGTGTTGTAAAATAATATCACTATATACATATTACTACATATTAATTTCAATAATGTAATGTAATAATCATAGTAATGTGATTATTAATTCACAATTTATATATATATATATATATTGCAATTAATATTTATACATAATAATAAGAATGAATAAAAAGTATTATAAAAAATATTATAAATATAAAAATATTACATCAAAACTAAATATAAACCTATTGCAAAATATTGTAATAGTTTGATAAATATGTATATACAATTAAAGATTTGAAGCATAGAGAATTAGGCCTTTCATTTGCTCACTAGTTCTAATCAAGCCACCATCAAAGTGTTACCTTGAGAACATGAGAAACAAATGCATAACACTTTATTTAGCACACAAAGTGTTGTTAACGCTTTATTCTCAACAGATTTACAGGTTTAGTGCAGATCCAAAACTGTAAAACTGATTTACAATATGATTATAGAAGGGTTACCCAATTACATCTATTGAGTTTGCAAATTCTTTATTTATTTATGGTCCAAATCTGCCAATTTTGCATTCTAAATGTACATTTGTGCAATATATGCATTCCCAGCTTTGCTTTGCCACTTAAACATTTAACAAAGGTCAACTAAAGGGTGACAAATCCACCACAAACACATTTCTGCAACCTAACAGACGTTCTTACACCAGGATGTAAATTCATACCCCAGGGACCATGTTGCATTTTGCAAAATACAGAAACCATGCATCCAGTTCATATATTGACATTTACCTACCTGATGTGCAATTACTGCACCATGAACCAATGATAATATTGTGCCATAATAATTTCGAAAGCATGCATATGTGGCCTTTCTTTTGCTTCTTGTGCATCTAAGACCGTTTGCTCTTGTTATTTGGTATGCAAATACAAATCTTACTTGCTATTTTTGGCGAACGCAGGTTTCTCATCCCACCGATACACGCACACACCAACCATTAGCTTCAGCCACCAACAGCTGAACTGTCTGTACTCTACAGGTGCCAGTTGCATATGGTTTTGAAACAGTTTGGACGGCCATTAGCAAATTATTATTTGCTCTAGCGTTCTAAAGCTGATTTATTTTCATCCCCCTACCCAAACAGCTTCGACTAGTCTCGACAAAGGTGTTTGTTGTTGGAGCTCTGATAGTTTTGGCCCCGTGAGGGACCCAGCAATTAGTCCCCTCCGGCCCAAGAGCGAGTGCTGCTCTGCGGGAGCCCGTCAGAGTACCATTGCCACTGTTTGTGTGTATTCTTTTCCACTGTCTGGCCTCTGGGAGAATCTCACAGGAAGCTGAACGTACACCGAGGGCAGACAGGATCCAGAGGTGCAATAGTTGCATTATTACATACTACATCTTTCATTTTTGAACACTTAATCTTATATATATATTTATACATGATTTTTAGAAAAGGTCCACCTCTCAAACAAACGCAAGCAGATCAGCAAAAACTTAAATTTATCGAAAGCGATACATTTTATATGTGATCCAACTGAAGCAGTTACGAAATGACACTTTTGTTTTGTATGTATTAGCTAATATAAAAAGTTGAACAGCATACATTTTGAACATTTTATCATTATTTAATTTTGTGCAAACTATTTAAATTTGTAAAATGAAATAGTTTTCCTGTTTCTGTAAATAATTACATTTTTTATTATTACTTAAACCCAAGAAAATTTTACCTTTGTTAAAATACACACTTACACAAATAGCATATATATATATATATATATATATATATATTGGTGGTGGGTTCAAATGAATTTTTGAATTCATGGGAAAATATACGATATTTAGAAAAGGTCCACCTCTAAAATGAACCATCAATGTGGCGTTAGTCGATCAATATTTATTTTTTCTTTATATATGGAAAAACCTTTTTTCACTTCAGAGTTCTAATCAACTGTGTTACAAATGAGATCATACAAATTTGCCACAAATAAATAATTATGAAATGCTGAATGTACTGGGCATGTTGTTTCTGTCTGTGGTTGTGTCTGCTATTGCATTACGAATCAGTTTGTTAATTTGTCTCCCAAAAAACCAGCTTGCAGCTCAAAACAACAACAAAACATTGTAACAATGTTTATAGTCGCATTGGTTTGCGAGCAAAAGCATTCGCAAATTTGAGGAACTTTAAACTTAGCCCGACACGTTGTTTAGTGATAGCGATCTTGTCACAAATGCTTCTCACTTCCTCGCATTACATTTATATCTCATGAACAACTGCCCAACAGTGATGCAGGCCACCTGTCAAAGCCTTTTAGGTGTGTGTGTGTGTGTGTGGAGAATATCATACTGATATTCTCTTTATATGGTTATAATGGCAGAAAACAAGGATTCCTCCACTTGTCCATCTGTATGCCAAGGGGTGGGTGGGTGTGAGGGCAACGGGCACTCGTGGATCGTGGGAACAGCATCACTCTCTCCGTAAACCACTGGCTCTGAGATGTTAAAAATAGATGAGGTTACACATGCCTAATATGAGAGAGAAAAGCATAGCTGAAGTCCCGGGGTTTTTAGATTAGCGGTTAGCCATTATGCTAACAGCAGCAGTAGGTCTGAATGATATTTCCCAGTGGGACTGATAGCTAATACTTCAGCAAAATCTAAATTATGATTGTATTTGACTTATTTATAGGCCTAGGATGAAATGTACTGTAGCGGACAGATTAGTCTTGATTTTTTTTTTTTTTTTGCCTTTTTTGAAGTGAATTGTAGCCTAGGTATGAAAACTCATTTCTTTCACCACTATTTGACTTCATCCTAAATGTAAAACGCCAGTTGGATAAAGCCATCAGTAAATGTAATGTAATGTATTATCAGCATCGAATTTGTCATTTTGTTTAGACACATATTTTCTACTTAAGGTTTTTTGCTTTTTGTGTCAGCTACTAGAATCTTAGTGTTGTCAAATGCAGCTGAAAAAACCAACATGGTATGTTTTGAAGCTGGGATGCTGGTTTATGCTAGTCCTTTGTTGGTGTAACCTGGTTCAACCAGCATAATCCAGCAAAGGGCCATCTTAAACCAGCATCCCAGCTTCAAAACATACCTAACCAATGCTGTTTTTTTTTCAACAGTGCGATACAATATTAGTGACCAAAATCTTAGCTACTAGCATTTTAGCTTTAAAAATAGTCATTCTAGTGTGACTTCGATATCACATGTGTGCGAAAATAGCAAAGCTGTTTGGCTGAGTGGAGAATTTTAATGTTATTTGAAGCCAAAATAAAATAAAGTGTTAGCTTTAGCCATTAGCATTCCACTAGATCTGTAAAATACATCACTCATATTCTCCATATGGCTAAAACCTTTTAGTTTCCAATGAACAGGAAACTTTACATTTGCTCATGGGAGAACAGGGGGTGGACAGGAACTTTCCCTTCATCCAAACACACTGTTATTCTAAGTGCGGTTGTAACGCTAATGCTAACTTTACTCTACCTTTAAATGGAGATGACATATTTTTAACCCGTGCCCTGTGGAAATGCTCATGTTTGTGTTGGGATAACCCAGACTGTGTGGGTGTTAGCCTGTGCACCCCGGCTAACTTTACTCCCAGCTGACCCTCTGGAGGGTATAAGTACACAAACGTCTGTAATGCGTGGTTGGGAAGTTGGTCTGTTAGTTGGTATTGGCTGAACACATCATACATGAGCAGTTCCCACTATACTGACAAAAGCCATACTGATGTTACTGCTGCAATATGACTGCCAATGAACTGTGAACTGTTATGCGCATAGACACAGGCCAACCATATTTCATTAAGTCAATGTTTTGCAAATAAAATAATTTCGAGAGGATCGCTGAACGAACTAATCACGCACGGCTGGCAGCCGATCTTCAAATCATTCTTCGTTAACTCACGTCCAATCAAACCGCTTCCCTTCCACATGAAAACCACAGCGTTCCCTTCACCAGCATCTCATTTTTTGCACCCCTCCTCCACCCTTTCTCCGCCTACTACCCGAGTCACGTTTCCCTGGGGGGCAAAGGTGATCAAGCCGAACGCTGAACCCTAGCCCACGCCGTTCTCCCGGCTCGCTCCCTGGACAGCACACCAAATTCGCTTCTTTAAAAGATTAAGAGAGGAAAGCGTGAACTCTTGAAATGTATATTGTAATAAATTAAATGTGTGTTATATTAAATTATATAATAAGTGTTAGTTGTTATTTTTAATGTTATATGATGCTGTAATAAGTGCACACATTCCACTACTAAATTAAATTTTTCCTTCTGCTGTTTTAGGCAAAACCCGCTCCGAACACAAAGCATTATGGGGCGGAAGAAAATACAGATCTCTCGGATTCTTGACCAGCGAAATCGACAGGTTTGCACTCTTTTATTTCATGCTGTTGAAGTGTTGACCGACTTTTTGGTAACACATTAGAATAGGTAACACTCATTTACTATTAACAATGAATTTTTCCTCAATTAGTTATTAATTTGCTGCTTATTAATAGCTAGGTGGTTGCTTATTAAGTTTAGGTATTGGGTAGGATTAGGGATGTAGAATAAGGTCAGGTAGAATAAGGCATTAATATCTGCTTAATTACTATTAATAAATAATATTTAAGTAATATGCATGCTAATAAGCAACTAGTTAAGAGACCCTCAAATGAAGTGTTACCTATATTTTTTGTTCTAAACTGAAAATGTAGCAAATAATGTAATCTGTGAGATTGATTTTAACAATTAGGATTTGATTGGTAGATGTTATCCTGTATAATTATGTACAGAAACAATATTTAAAATATTATTTAATTTCGAACACTTCAGTATAGGGACCGATTCTCACTATGAACTATTTTTTAACATATTATCTGTTTATTAGTAAAGCACATATTCTGTGCATTCTATACCTAATGCCTAAACTTAACAACTACCCTACTAACTATTAATAAGCAGCAAAATAGTTTATTGAATTAATGAGTCATATAAGTGTTTATTAATAGCGAGAATTTTAACTTAAAATAAAGTGTGACCCTTTTTTTTAATATATAACATTATGGAAACAGCTTTTTTTGCGTATAAAAACCAAGGCCGTTTCCACCGATTGTGATTTAATGTTTTATATTAATCTGTAGGCTATATCTTTATTGTTTATTTACCTGACCCCAAAAAATGTGGCTTGCTTACTTCACACTTTTTTGCAGCTTTTTTACTTTTTATGTAATGTTTTCACACTTTCACAATTCTCAAACGAAAGTCAGCGGCAGACGGTAAACATTTGCTCTACATCAGAATGTGATATTTTAATCCAGGGCAAAAGACCTCGAGGTGAGAAACATGGGCTTTGCTATGGGGTGAGGAAAACGTATGTCCAAAAAAAGACGCCGAAACGATACACAGCGTGAGAAGTCAAACCATTATAGCTTTGTGGCATCTATCAGAAGTTTCTGTAACAATAGTCCTGTGGTTTGTTGCTTTCTTCAAGGTGACATTTACCAAGCGCAAATTTGGTCTGATGAAAAAGGCCTACGAGCTGAGCGTGTTGTGCGACTGCGAGATCGCTCTCATCATCTTCAACAGCACTAACCGTCTTTTCCAGTACGCCAGCACCGATATGGACAAAGTGCTGCTGAAATACACCGAATACAGCGAACCTCACGAGAGCCGCACAAACACAGACATACTGGAGGTACATGCCAAATCTCGCCCTTCTCAAGTGTGCTCATTATTAGTAGTTTACCAAATCAGATGAGCTACCGCTACGGTTTTCCTCTGCTTGATATAATTGTAACATAACCAAAGTCCCACATTTAGTTCGTAATAGCAAATGAAGCTGAAGGTATATTGCCCCGAACTTCAAAACATCAAAAACAGCCTTTTTATTTAGAAAAGACCTCTATGCTTTATTTTGCATGTTTTCGTCTAATAATTGTAATATTTATTAATTATTTTATTTGTATGAAATCGGTTTTATCAGTAATATATGCTTTAAACTGATTAGAAGTGAGAGTAAAGGCATTTAAAAGGTCACAAAGACTTCTATTTCAAAGTAAATGCTGTTGTTTTGAACTTTCTGTTCATCAAAGAATTCTGACAGAAAAACATTTTGCACAAAAATATTAAACAGCATCACTGTTTTCAACAATGATGATAATAATAAAAGCATCAAATCAGCATTTTTGAATAATTTCTGAAGGATCAGATAATAAAAAGTAATGATGCTGACAATTCAGTTTTGAACACAGAAATAAATTACATTTTAATTAAAAATATTCAAATATATTAATCAAATGTATATTTCACAATTTTGTTTTTATGTATTTGTGTGTGTACTGTATATTTATTATGTCAATTTTGTATTTAGTAGAATTATGTAAACACACAATAGACATCTAAAATATGTTTATATTGTAAATATTTTAGTAAATAATATAAATTATATGAATATACATATATGCATGTAAATGCACGTAGCCTAAATATTGTACATACATGTTTATGTATTTATATTAGTGCTGGGCAATGATTAATCGCGATTAATCGCATCCAAAATAAAAGTTTTTCTTTACATA